>JAQJVL010000214.1:874146-992835 GCA_035578905.1 Stictocephala bisonia | reverse complement strand
TCACCCCCAACAAGTGACACCTCATTTTTAAAGGTCTTTATAAAAGAGGAACAATGCAAAAAACAAGAGACCTCTATCTCAATTCAGTAGAAAACTACAGCCTGTCGAAGGTCTATTAAAAAGTTACACAAAAAACAATGGTTTTTTTGACTCATCTGTTCGGACTTATTCTTAACCTAAAATAATTAAACTGAACGTTAAAATCTTACCACGACCTTTTTATACCTATTTTTGCTTAATTTTTAAAAGATTTTTTATTGATTTTAAATTTAATTTTTAGTTTAAATTTTTACAGGCTGTAGTTTTGTAGTGGATTGAGATAGAGACCTCTAGTTAGTAGCATTGTCCTTCTGTTATAAGGACCTTTAAAATAAGATGTCAATTGATGGTGGTTTGAATTTTAAATTTTTGACTTGCCCTCCCCCAACCCCCAGTTTGGGTTATGGAGTTAATTTCCCATATAGCCCAAAAATAACCATTAATCATTACATAACTATCTACCAAAGAATATTGATTTGTTTCATTCCGTTCAAAATTCAGAGGGGGGGACACCTTGTATACGTATTGTAAACTTAATTATAAATTGTAATACCACCGTAAAAACAAATTAGCAGAACTATGGTATCTCATAACTGTAAGATTGTTTTGGTACAGTAAATTACATCTTGAACTACTCTAAAATATTACGATAAAATTAAATTACTATTATTCTTTGATATATTAAAAGTTAGAGGTTATTTTAGTAAAAGTTCCATTATTTTAGTAAACATTTTAGTTTTGTTTGATTTTAAATATAGTATTTGTACAAGAATTTACTTTGAGTTTGTATATTTATTTTCTTGAAGAAGTTTTGTTTTCTTTCATATCTGTATCTAGAGAATCAATGAATAGTTAAACAGGAACGGATTGAAACTATTACAAAAGTAACATGGAGTTTATTTGTCTCTTTTCAGATATCAATGAAGATAAATGTATTAAAATGATATATTTTACATAATACAAAATTATACTAGACAATAAAGTATAATGATTAAAATGTAATTACTTTAATTAAATTGCATTAGTAAATAGTTTTCCAACAAGTAGTATTTTCACTAAATTAACTATTTACAAATCGTTTCTACTAATTTGAACAACATCAATCCACAAGTTTGATTAAGAGTAAATATTTTAGTTATCTCTTTGAATAGTCAAAACTATCTTAAACACATGTTTATTTCAACACTCTATTATCCATAACAATTAATTAATGTTAAAACTGTTATGTTAAATAGTTATTTTATTTTTATGACGAAGTTAAGTTTAAATTCTATGGATATTAAGTTTTATAGTAGAAGTTTCAATGATGAAACAAACGAACAACTCTAAACTTAAATTGAATAAATATTGAATTTCCGATAAAATGTCAAGTCATCTTCACTTTACACCAATAAAAAGTTGTTAAGTTTGTTTACAGACAGCAAGATAACAGTCCTTCAGGTTGTACAAACTCTCTCGTCAATTCATATTTCTTACACTTCAAACGTCACTTGGAACGTAACTAGACAAATGGCATCTCCACAGGACTTTTTATACTAAATAATTTATTATAAATTCATTAATTTATATACACAATCGTATCCGGATAGTCAAACTTATGAATATGCAAGGATACTGATCTAAATTACTTTCACGCCTTTGCGAAGTGAATTAAATTTTAATTTTACATATAAACAGGAACTGTAGAGTAGTGCTGTAATCCAGCAACTGAAGGATAAATCCATGTCCAAATATCATAGGCAGTAAGCTCTGTTCTCAGCTCTCTAATATAACATTCCACTGCATGTTTGTCATCGATGATAACACTACTAGATAGTTCTGGTGTGTCTGTGTCACCAAGACTTAGATTCACACTATGGGCTTTTTAAAGTTACAACATAAAATATTTGATTCAAGCATGTTTTATTAAACGTAAAAAATTATGTTTTTTAATCTGATGAAGATCATGGTTTTAATTGTGATATTTTGATGAGAATTCGTAAAATGGACATTCGAAAATAAAAATTGTATTTGGTTCATTACCCTATACGAATACCTTCCAAATGAATTATGTACACTACCATAAATTATCTAACTCGACCGCATCCCTCCACCAAAATTACGTTAGTAAACTAAATATGTTTATAGGCCAACTACTTAAAAAAATAAAAATAAAATAAAATGCACAGGAGTAGAATAATGTGTAATGATTACGCTCGCCACGTCGAAAATCGTGGTTCTTTTAGGTATTTTACCAGATGGTTGTTCTACGTTTGTATAAAAGAAGCCAACAACAGGATAAAAGAGATCTGGGACTTGATAAACAAAGAAAAGCCGATAAATTTTAGATCCAATTCAAACGTAGCTCAATTGAAAATCAACGGAGTTAATAAGACTAATGCTAGAAAAATTGCTGACCACTACAACAACTTCTGTGTAAACATCACTGATGACACTCTAATATTTACTTCATTCCAAATTTATACTAAGAAAACTATACTACAGAGCTACACGTCCTAATCACGTTTTAAAATGACGTCACAACTTTTTCAAGAGTTATTTCTAAATAACAAAATAAATATTCAGATATTTTACATTAATCATTAGAAGTATTAAAAAGACCTAAATCTATACATATCATATTAATTTGTTCGTTTATGATTCAGGCACTAAACAATTAAACAACACTGAAACTGCGTGAGATTTGACGTCTTTTCAAAATATTTTTGTAAGATTTATTCTTAGGAAACACCCAAATTATATTCATTATATGATTTTCACAGAGTATTTTTATTTTAATAGTTATCAGAGTTAATTTAAATTACAATATTTCTAAGTATACACATTTTGAAAAGAATTCTCTGTAATATTTGTAAGTAATGCTTACCCGAATTATTAGAAGTTTTTAAACTTTTGATAGGGCAAAAATAATTCATCTAACAGTAATAAATCAGTAATTGTTTGAAAGCTTAATATTCATAGTAATTGCCTTTAAAAAAAACAAATGGTTATTACTGAGGAGACAAACCATCTTCACTAAACTCTGTAGGTATACTGGATGAGTACTAGCAGGTAGGACTTGAAGATTACACAAGCCTGTCACAATGTCACAAGTCACTAAGTATACTGGATGAGTATCAGCATGTAGGACGTGAAGATAGCACAAGCCTGCAAAAAGGTCACAAGTCACTAAGTATACTAGATGAGTACCAGCAGGTAGGACGTGAAGATGCCACAAGCCTGTAACAATATCACAAGTATACTGGATGAGTACCAGCAGGTAGGACTAATTGAAGATGGCACAAACCTGTAACAATGTCACAAGTCACTAAGTATACTAGATGATTGCCAGCAGGTAGGACGTGAAGATGCCACAAGCCTGTAACATGATCACAAGTCACTAAGTTTACTGGATGAGTACTAGCAGGTAGGACCTGAAGATGGCACAGCCTGTAACAATGTCACATGTCGCTAAGTATACTGGATGAGTACTAGCACGTAGGACGTGAAGATGGAACAAGCCTATGACAATGTCACAAGTCACTAAGTATACTGGATGAGTAAAAGCAGGTAGGACGTGAAGATCGCACAAGCCTGTAACAATGACAAGAGTAACTAAGTATACTGGATGAGTACCAGCAGGTAGGACGTGAAGATGGCACAAGCCTTTAACAATGTCACAAGTCACTAAGTATACTGGATGAGTACCAGCAGGTAGGATGTGAAGATAGCACAAGCCTGTATAAATGTCACAAGTCACTAAGTATACTAGATGAGTACCAGCAGGTAGGACGTGAAGATGGCACAAGCCTGTAACAATATCACAAGTCACTAAGTATACTGGATGAGTACCAGCAGGTAGGACGTGAAGATGGCACAAGCCTGTAACAATATCACAAGTCACTAAGTATACTGGATGAGTACCAGCAGGTAGGTCGTGAAGATGGCACAAGCCTGTAACAATATCACAAGTCACTAAGTATACTGGATGAGTACCAGCAGATAGGACGTAAAGATGGCACAAGCCTTTAACAATGTCACAAGTCACTGAGTATACTGGATGAGTACTAGCACGTAGGACGTTAAGATTGAACAAGCCTATAACAATGTCACAAGTCACTAAGTATACTGGATGAGTAATAGCAGGTAGGACCTGAAGATGGCACAAGCCTGTAACAATGACAAGAGTAACTAAGTATACTGGATGAGTACCAGCAGGTAGGACGTAAAGATGGCACAAACTTATAACAATGTCATAAATGTAAGGTATATTACGTAATTTTTTTAGTTTAGTAAACAGACGTTTACTATAAACAAATGTTTAAATCGTGTCAACACATCATACCTTCAGCTGTTAACCACATAATTAATTGTACCTATAATTATAATTAAAAAAAACATTTTTGTATAGTTAATTGAAATATTATAAAAGCTATTACTATTTTATTAGTTTATTTATATATTTAATTTATTCTACGTATACGACTACACATCAAATATAAAAATCGAAGGAAACTTAAAATATATCCAGTACTTTTGTAAGTACTGTGGTTTAAATAAAAAGTAAAATTTACTCAAATATATTTCATTCATTTTTAAGTTATGTTTATATAAATCCTAATACAAGCAAATAAGAAGTTTGAAAGTAAAAATATTAGGGACACTTATTGTGAAAATATTAAGTGCTTTATTTAACAAACAGAAAAACTACATAAAGGCCCAAAACAAAATATTGAACAAAACCAAAATTAATTTCCATATTAACTTGTACATGAGTAAAAACTTATTAGATGAAGCATGAAATAACCAACATCATAAACAAAAGAGCTTGATAAATCCACCTCAAAAACTCTTTGATCTGCATATATACATACTGAACAAACATTCGACATCATAGAACCCCAAGGCCGACATCTGGACAGGACAGTAATGAATTTACATCTAAAACTCTTTGATATGCAAACCATTAGCAATACATACGGAAGAATACACGCTGAACACTATACATCATAGAGCTCCAGAAAGAACGGTAATTAATTTACGTAAAAAAATATGTTACCTGTAAATAGTTATACTTACAGAAGACACGCTGGAACGGCTGATACCATACAGCCCCAAGGCCGACATCTGGACAGGAGTCTGGTGAAGTGCCATTAGAAATATGTAGATCTGTAAAATATATAGAAGTATATTTAGAGAATAGTTAAAGTATTTGTACTTTTTGTAGTACAGTTTTTGCTATTACAGTTAGTTGCAAAGCTTGATCAAAAAACTTCAAAGTACATTTCCTAAGAAACAATATAAAATGAATGTAAATGTAATGATATTTCATATAAATAACCGTAAGCAATAATTATTTTAATAGTGTAATATTTTATTTCATTGTTATTTCATTTCATAAAATAAATAACTGAGGTAAATTTAAAAAGTTAAAAATACTTAATAACTTATGCAACATATGGTTGTGAGAGTATGCAAGTACACATATGTGCCTGTACTAAAAATTAAAATAATATTTTATATGTGTAACGAGATAGAATGTTAAATATTTCTAACAAATATGTTACTGTAATCCTTAAGCCTACCAATTGCTGTTGATGTTCAGTGGAGCTCCTTGCTGAATATGAAATTTCCAGCTCCAATACAACTTCATTTACCTGAAAGTGATACATGAAATCATTAAGTAAGTAATCAAAATTGGTTAAGGTATATCTTTCTATCTATATACATATATGCATATATATTGTTTTTACATAATAAATCTTTTGTATTTAAAATGTATCATAGATTTTCTAACTAATAACTGTTAAAGGGTGTAATATTTGTTCAAAATATTCTTATGTTGATATATCATGTATGTATACCTAATCAACAACCAACGACGAACATAAGGCCAATAGAGCTGCACTGAAGCAGATTGCAGTGGTCATAGCAGTGATGTGGACTAAATGACTCATATGATCAAATACAGTTTCTACCCCAGCAAAATTTACAGCCCAAATAGTATGGAAGAATTGCAGGGCTAACTGGCAATTGTACATAGTATAGATAGCTGCAAAAAGTCCATAAGTTCTGTTGATGGTTGTGTTACATTCCAGCACCTGTCGAGTGATGAAGATAGTATCTGCCACACGTGTCGTGTACTCTTCTGCTGACCTGAGGTACCGAAGGCGCTTCGCTATTAAATATTTCAACACAGTTACTTCCACATTCTTGTGACTGAATGGAATAAGTTAAATATACGGCAAGTCATCATATTTAAGACCTCTAGCCAGTATGAAAGTTACTATAAGTACATCCACCATCAGGTAAGTACCAGCCATCAAGTTTAACATCCAATCCTCTTGGTTTTGTAATGGGTAGTTCATTTTTCCATCAATTTCTTTAATCAAGTCATAGACCTTTGTAGGGTCATCGTATTCTTTTAAATGTGTTATCAAATAGGCAAAAAAAAGTGCGCTTAGTGTTACTGATAAGATGTATACTACAAAGTACCAGAGTGTAGCACGAAACCATGTATGATATATCCAGAAATGACTAAAGAAGGAAATGGTTACTAATAAGTCAGTGATGATTCGGAATGGACGGATAACTCTGTATTTTCCAAGAAACGAAAATCTGTATTCCGTTTCATACTTGAGAATCCTTAAAATATGTAACTCATTCATGGTCATTCTTGATAACCCTACCAAGCTAGCTATCCAACTGAGCTTATTGCAGATTGCTCATCACTTTTATATAAGTCGATATCTCTCGACCTGGAAACGTCCACTTACATATCCTATCAAACAACAAGTCACCATGGCTACGTCCAAAACATATATAGATCGATATTACCTTTTGTACGAATTAACAGTGTTATTATTAGTATCAGTTTAACTAATTAATAAATCAATCTGTTACGACACTTAATAAGTAAAAGAGGAATTGTTGATTTATATTTTTATACACTCAAAAATGATCTATGATACTTAAAAAGTATTGCATACTTAAAATTCTACGAAATATTCAATTTAAGAACAGTATTCAATGTGTTTGTCATGGTTCATAGTGTATGTTTTTGAAAAATCTACTATGCATTTTTGGAATATATAGGTGTACTACTATGTAATTTTTCAAATTATAGGTGAAATAAATGATAGTGGTTATATTTCCATAACATTATAGACAACCTACATTATACATTAAATTAATTTTACAATCGTAGATATTGATTTTATAAAACTGCAAATACGTAATCCTACTTATTTTATAAACTGCATATTATATTTTTTTAAGTTGCAGCTACCTTGCACCTACGCATACACTATAATTTATTTGACTTCATAGCAAAGAACAGTCCATGTGTATTACTTAAGTATATAGTTTTTACTTCCTTATGTTAAAAATCCAAACATTCTTTGACCTCTTGCTTAGCTAAGCGATAACGTGACTCTTTGCAGCCCCGTTACCTTACGTGATACCTATGAATCTAAGAAATTATATGTATGAAAATGAAGCTCATCGAGTGACCCATGAGAGCACTCGCTTCAAACTTTTCAATTCACTTAACGTTCTCATTATTTGCACGTGTCAAAGAGCTCACTACCGTGTCAAAGAGCCTTTATACACAGGATCAGCTGTCAGTTAGACGGAAACGGAGACTGAAACGGAACGTACTGTGTCAAAGAGCCTTTACACAGGATCAGCTGTCAGTTAGACGAAAACGGAGACTGAAACGGAACGTACTGTGTCAAAGAGCCTTTATACAAAGGATCAGCTGTCAGTTAGACGAAAACGGAGACTGAAACGGAACGTACTGTGTCAAAGAGCCTTTATACACAGGATCAGCTGTCAGTTAGACGAAAACGGAGACTGAAACGGAACGTACTGTGTCAAAGAGCCTTTATACACAGGATCAGCTGTCAGTTAGACGAAAACGGAGACTGAAACGGAACGTACTGTGTCAAAGAGCCTTTATACACAGGATCAGCTGTCAGTTAGACGAAAACGGAAGCGGACCGTGTAAAAGGGACTTTAATTTTAAGTAGATTCTCTTAGACAAAATTTATCTTAATAATTTTGTCCTATTTTCGGTAAGATTATATGTTTGTTAGATCATTTAATAAATATTTGCGTAACAATCTGGAATGATAAGAGTAAATATTCTTTATTATCCTACGATTTGCCAAAAAAATGCAAATCTTAACAAGTTGAAAAATGTGTGTAAAAAGTTATATTGATGATAAAAGTTAGCTCTCTAAGAAGGCCTTAAAATGATTATTAACATTTATTACTAGATTTTATATATATATATATATATATATATATATATATATATATATATATATATATATATATATAAAATAACAAATACTAAATAATTTATCGGAACAACTTAATTAACTTTATTTATTGTTATAATTTTTTATTTATTTATTTATTCATAAGACGCCGATCGTCAAGATATGGGTGAATATGGATTTCGAATGAGTGTGATGAGTGTAGATGAGCGAATGTAGTCATTGTTACAAACTAAGGCCGACTATTCCTTAGAAAGTGTCGTTAATTAATAGCCCATTGACAAATGAACAGCTGGTGATTATCAGCTGATCCTTCTCAAATTGTATTGACTCTGATTGGGATCGAACTGAGAATCTAGCACATGAAGCTGGGATTGAACCAAATACGCTACTGACCAATTTTAATATTTATTTGATGAATATTCAGTAATTTTATTCAAAAGTGGCCGACAGCCCTTGCTTTGCTACGGGGTGGTTCTCTACGTTTTATTACCCTTCAACACGTCGTTCTCTCTAACCTACAACTCAATATAAAGCCTCTAAATATAGTGTAGGAGGATACAGATTAGTGAAATTGCGTTAGAGTGATTTTAATTGGCCTCAAAAATCTCACAATGAAAACAACTTAAACAGCCATTTTATAACCACGCCTCATTGCACATCTACTTCAATCTGGAGATCCTCCATTCCAAAGTTCAGCTTCATAGACTCTATAAATATCATGTACTATGAGCAGGCCATGGTTATATTCAAGTAAAATTTTAAACTTTACAATTAAAATGAGTTTTTTTTTTTTTTTTTTTTTTTTTTTTTTTTTTTGTACCGGTACCAAAGTTTGAAGATCTTTAAGGAGTATCAATCTGTGTCTAAAACTTAGGTTTATTGGATTTATGCCATATTCAACCATATCATATGAGAAGGCCCAGACTGTATTTAAATGAGTTTTAAAATTTCTCTTAGATAACAAAGTCTAAAAAAGCTGTGTGTGTCTATTTTTAGAGGTAGCAAAGTAACGCAACTGGGCCTGAGTCATTGGATCATTGTTATGTTTACTCGTTGCTTAAGATATAGAGTCTGATGATTATATTTGAAAGATCTCACGAAAGAGAAATGTTTATTACTAAATTATTTGAGTTCTCGTACATTAAAATTAAAATCTCTCTTAGCAAAAAGGTTTTCAGTTCGTTCAACAAATCATTTTTTGTTGGATTCAAAGAGATTGTTATTTGTCAAGAAGTAATTGCAAATCAGGGCCAGGTCAATGTTAGTGTTAAGAGGGAAATATTTTATTAGGAATTTTTATTTCCGTTGAACGAAATTTAGAAACTCAAAAACAAATATTGTTTAAGCTGAAATTGTTACTTTTTAATGTGTTGTACTAGTTTGTTTAGGCACACCTCTTACTTTTCGTTTTAAAGTATTCTAATTTAAGTATTTCATTTTGAGGATATTACATATGATCTACACAAACAGCTACATTATCATTGGAATACATATTTTTGTTTTAAGGAATATTTGTGTTGATGCTTTTTATTTGGTTAAAACGAACCTATGAGAAGCCAATTTTGAGGAATATCGAGTGTTAAAAACTTTAATTACATATCAAGTGTTATATACATATTTCAATTTTTTTTAATTCTAATATTTAAGTTTTTGATTACAAAAGCTCTTTGTGAGGTTTAATATTAAGAAAATTAAAAAAATATATATAACTGTATATTATAAAATGTATTGTTACATCAACTGACTAGGCTTTTGACATAAATAGCTTTTAAAAACCATTAACCAATGAAGTGAGTAAAGAAAGATAATGTTTTTGTTTTCTAAACAACCGAGATATTATATTTTGAAACTTACGACACCAGAGTTAGTGGAACAGTTATAATTAATACTGAGATGTAGAAAGGCAACTTATCATCTACAACAGATGGATAACTGTGTTTGCTTGCAACTTTGGACGTAAGTTATCCTTGTGAAATGTAGGCATTGTATCATTGAATTTACACTTATCAGTCAGATTTGTAGTTAAGGTGACAACAAAAGTTAACTCCTTATTTAACTTCCATTATTGTATTCATCACGATGAACTTTACAATTATTACAGCTATTTACTAACTGAAGTTTTTGTAAATAGCACAACGATATACTCAATATCATAACATTTTTCTAGATCATAGCCACAAAACTATACGCTTAAACTTTTGTTTTTAAATCAATTGCTGATATAATGAGACATAAATAGAATATAAAACTTGGAAGTATTGAAATACTATATTTCGTTCGAAAGTACAAATTTCTAACTTATTTGGTACAATAACCTACTGCCAGTGGTTTTAACAGGAGGGTTTTAACGTTACCGGCCATTTTTTTTAAGGTTATGCTTACTGGCAGGGGCGGTCTGGCCAGGTCGGCTAGTTGGCAATCGCCGAGGGCCTCCGGTTCACAGGGGCCCCGTTAGGGCCCCCAAAATAAATGACTTCTGAAATTTGGAATATATTTGTTTGTAACAAGCATATTATTGGTTTCTTAACGAGCAACCTAATATGGACTCTGGCAAACAATTCTTAAAATTAAATTCCGTAAATTAGGCCTAATATTGAACTTATTACATATATCAACATTCATTGCGTGGCGATGGCATGCATATATATACCAATATATAAACAATCTAAAGTGGAATATTAACGAATGGGTGTAGGAAAAAAGTCTTATTTACTCAGTGTGAAATACGAAAGCATAATATTTTGACATAAACAACGAAGCCTAAACAAAACAATAATGAGATAAAGCATTATTAATGTAGTAACAAAGAAGTGTGTGTAAGGAAGCAGTGAAGCAGAGAATGTAGTAAAGACAAGACAACAATCAATCAATCATCAACTTATTTTGGATATCTAACGAACATTTCGGGATTAACAGTAATTTTCTCAGCGTGAGACATCTTGGTATACTTGTCTCGGGCATGGTTTCTGGGGTTTGGCATCCTTGTTTCCTGGTAGGCAGCACTGGCAGAAGCTACACACACACTGCTGTCACTGGTAGGTAGCGCCTACACAGCCCGTCACAGTTGCGGCACAGTTGACTAGAAGTTTTACGTTTACATTTTATTTCATTGATTACGTTAATAAAAAAAATGAAGCGTGTATATCAAAGTGGTGCTCAGAAGAGAAAAGTAAAGAAGAAACATCTGATTGAAATCGACCACAGTTCAAAAAGTTTAAGCAGTTGGCTTAGTAGTAGTTCAAATAATTCGCAACAGGATAATGGAACTTCAACTGCAGATATCTAATTTTCTAATTATTACTAATCACTTCAATGATACAACAGTTACATTAATAAATCAACTTTCCGTTATGCCTTGGCATCTTAAACCGTATTTGTGTGGTGTAACCCTTACGTTGGATTACCTAAATTATATATTATATGCATGCTATATTCTCTATATTTTTTGAGTTAATTTTAATCACTTATTTAGAAAAACATGCTGATTTTCCGTTGTTTTAGGTTATATTGTGTTATAAAACCTACAATTTTTCTTAGAAACCCAGATATATTTAAAATTAAATATTTCCATGTCATACAACTAGTTTGAACAATATAGTACAACAATATAGGCCTACCACTGTTGATATAAACGTATCACAATATTTCAACAATTCTGTTACATTTCCCTGAAATGGACGTTTCAGGATGTCTAGTAGAAATTATGTTTTACTAGGCCTTAATTACTATTTTTATTTGGTGACCTATTTCTGATATTTTATAGGGCCTAACTATAATATGTTAAAGATGAGCAAAATTTATAAAATGTGAATAATTTTTATGACTTTCTGAATTATCTGCACAAAACTATGCCTATATCTAAAACTAGGAATATCTACATAGCCTACGTTGATTCCTCGTTTTTTTACCCACTACATTATGGTACCGACTTCATTATTATTTTCTAAATAAATGGAGCGAATATGCCTATTTTAACTCAGATATCGTAGATATAGGCTGTCAACCTTCTCATCCACAAGAGGTACTTCATCAATAAATATTAATATTGTTAAGGTTAAGACTTTTAACCATTGTAAATTATGAAATTAGGAATAATCTAATTTTGCCCTGTCATTTCGAAAAATGGTTTAGGCCTGATCTAATTTACTTGCGGTTTAAAAATAAGACACATGACTTTCAGGTATCTATTTTTAGAAATCCTGATCAGCTTTTAAAAATTATTACTAGTCCTAGTTAGTTATATTAGTGTAACTAATATAAGGATATTTTGATTTACATTTTGGATATTGTGGAGTTTAATATTGTTTTATCGAAGAACAAGACATACCAAACTAAACAACTTTCCAACAAGTCCCAGCTGACGATAATAGAGCCTAATTAATAAGAGGTAACCTACTCATTAAAAATTGAGTACGGTAACTAAGTTAGTGAACTAATTCAAGGGCCTTTATATGAAAAGGCTATAAGTTATCACGTATTAATATGGAGTTTCATATTGCTTTCCCTAAAGAGTAAATTATACATAAATAACAACAAATAATAGTTATTATTCTATTGTCTATTATTTACCAGTACTGTACTTGTTGAAACATTTAATTAGTAAACAATGAAACTTAGCTGTGCTCATTCTGCAATCTACTCGTGTGCTAGTAGTGCAGCTGAGCTGTCCGTAATGTCAAGTGTAATAATCAACGTTTGTTTTAACCTTACGACAAATGTCAGTATTACAATTTTGTTCCAGAGAGTTACGTGACACCACACATAGGTGGTGTCTATTTATATATTATAAATATAATTGTATTAAGATCTATTAAGATAGTATTGTAGTATTAACAATTTATTTTCAGAAAACAAGGATGAAATTACATCATTGATAGAGCCCACAAATGAGTCTGCACCTTGTTCTTCATCTCATGAAGAAAAAGAAGAAGATTCCTCTTCTGGTATTGAAAAGGTGTTGTCAAGTGACGTACCAACAATGAATTTAACAACAATCAACGAGAAATCATCATTGGGAAGTTCAATTACTGACACAGAAAGTGAGGAAGAAGAGAACAAAAAAGAGTCGTCCCATCATCTTGATACTGTTTGTGATCTTGGATGTTTCATACCTCCCAATGAAAATGACCCGATCGAAACAAAAAAAGCTTTTATGGAGAAACATCCCATACAAATTACAGAAACAAAGGGGAAAAAGCTCGCATTTGAACCCTCTAAACTTTACTACCAATCACTTCCAAATGGTGAGAAAATTTGTAGAAAATGGATATCCTATTCAATCCAGCTGAACAAAGTGTTTTGCTCAAGCTGCATGGCTTTTGGCAGCAAAGATTATAGAGATTCGTCATTTATTACTGGGCATGACGTTTCCCCTAAGCACATATACAAATCTGTCGAGATTCATGAACAATCTCGTTACCATGATGCTGCGTCAAAAGCGGCTTTCCGCAGCAAGATTGGTTCTGACGTATCAACACTTCTAACAAAAAATCAAACAAAAAAGAGAAAACGAAATTTATACTAGAAGATTAGTTGTTAAACAATTAATTGACATAGTTCTATTTATCGGCCGTCAAGGAATTTCCTATAGAGGGAAGACCGCTGAAGGTGCCCACTCTTTGGATTCCATGGAAAACCACGGAAACTTTCTAGAATTAGTAAAGTTGGTTGCAAATTATGACGTTATATTGCAAAATCATGTAAAGAAATCAATAGAAGACAGCAAATCACACAGACGTACAACTATACGAAAGAGAGAATGCGCTGGCAAAACAACAAAGGGCCAGTTTGGTCGTGGATCTCTACTAACATTTTTATCTAAAGCCTTTATTAATAAACTGATTGACACTATTGCTTCCATCGGCCGAGGAATTATTTTAAAGGACCTTAAAACAGCATAACATTTAGCTTGATGGTGGACAGCACACAAGATATTGCCGTGATGGAGCAATTAGCAATTTGCGTGCGATATATTACTCAGGGCAAGATATATGAAAGGCTTCTGCAGTTGAGATGGTAGACGATTCTACCGGACTGGCTCTCTATGAACGCATAAAATTGGAACTAAGCAAGTGCGGTATTTCAACAACAAACATTATTGCCTGCTCATTCGATGGAGCCAATAATATGAAAGGACCTTACAATGGTCTTCAAGTTCATTTAAAACAAGACAACAAAGACCTTATCTATACACATTGTATGGGCCATGTTTTGAATTTAGTTGTTGCCGATGCAACAGTCAACCAACTGCAAGCAGAAAACTTATTTGGTCTTGTAGAGGAATCCGCTGTATTCTTAAGTTCGAGCTACAAGAGAATGGCAATTTGGGAGAGGGAAACAAAGAAGAAATGTACTGCACACAATAAATTACAGAGACTTCAAAAAATTGGAGCTACGAGGTGGTGGAGTAAACATAAGGCTCTTTCTTCAATGATTGACGAGGAAGTTTTAAGAAGTGAACAGGAAACAAAGACTGAGAAGTTGGTTAATATGTTAACGGTGTTCAATGACATATCATGTGGAAGTTTCGATTGTAAAACAAAGTTCATGGCAAGAAATATCATTAGTCAATGGTGTAAGTTCGAGAATATCCTCATGTCTTTAGTTCTCTTAGGTTTATTTTTGGTCACGTCACCAGTTTCAAAGTATTTACAAGGCAAAACTATAAACTATTCAATTGCTTGTGTGACACCTGACACCTTGATGAGGGTAGTTACACACCAGCTGGAGAAATAACTCACAAAAACTGATGGTTCACCACACTGACTGAGTTCGCGGACTTTACCGGAGTGTATTCCGTATACTGAATTTAATAAATTATTCACAATATTACCTAAAACGTAGAGCTGGTTGGCCTAATAGATGGATCGGTTGGGAGCTTTTTTATTGAAAACAGCAACACAATTATAGGTAATATGAGTGTTTTATTAATAAAAATTGTTAAGTTTTAGTGAATTTAGAACCTTGACACAGGTTAATTTACAAGTTTACAGTTAGTATGAAATCTTTTAAAATAAACAATATAAAATTAATATAATTTGTAGTTAGTTAACAACGTGGTTATTCTAAGATACAACAATTTAAATTCAAACAAATCTAATTTCAATTAATAATTAACGGCGCTTGCCATTGTCTGTGCTGTCTCTAAATGAATTTAGTTACGGTTACAAATTAAATATGATTACTGAAAACTAATACGCGAATTTACATAAATTGAACAGACATGGCAAACCCGGGAATCAAGGGGAAACCGCGCTACTTACTACATGTACTCGCGATCACGGTTGCAGACAGACAGATCGAGAGGGCTGGCTTCATCCCCAAGCCAGTATTAGAAATATTGTCAACCAATCACGCGAAAGGACGTTTGATCGTATGACTTTCTAGGCCGTATGGTGCTGCACTCCAGCCCTGAACGATTCACCAAGCAACTAACATTGGTATGTTAGGGTTACTGGAACGTTGCAATATCTCTCAGTTTTCGAGTCTTGGGCTGCAATTGGAAGTCACGTGACATCACGCCACCACATTCCATACTGGCCCAGTATAGATAAATCAATACTTTTGCCTTTCCCACTGAACCCAATATTCACTCATATTAATTTAAAATTGTGTAACAAAAACTAAAGGGAGGCATAATTTAATTATTATTATTGAATTTGAAGTTACATTAAAACACAAAAACAAATAGAGGGTGTAATTTATTTTATTTTATTTAGACGGCCCACAAAGGTGGTATTTTCATTTATTTATTCAATAAATTAACGGGCCGTCACACCCTCCCCACCTTTAGTTGGTGCCAGTCCCTTGGCACCTATTGAGGTGACTATAGACCGTCATCCTCTAATAGCAAAACCCCTCTGTACCGACAGAGTGGTCTTCTCCCTTTTGTCACCAATAAAAATTGAATTTACTCACGATTCCACTTGATAGTCGATGGGCGAGACAAAAGCAAATGCATTTAAGTTTGGAGAGCAATCGTTAACTTATTAATACACTTTTTGTTTCGATACCTCTCATTACGATGCCGCATTGTTAATTCATGTTATTCAATTCATCGAGATTTTTCACTTTCGAAAACGAGATTTTATACTTAAAAAAAACAACAATCGGTTCCCCTTTCATCCTTGTTTAAGCAAATCAATTAAAAAATTAACATTTGTAATATGTCAATGTCAGACAATAATATAACAGCAATATAATTCATAAAACACATTTCACAAACTAGTGAAACCCTATCTGCTTAAAACACCCTATTCATATACTAACCATAATACATAATACTATTCTTATAATAACAATAACACATAATAATATTCAAATACCATCAATAACACACAATGTTATTCATATACCAGCAGTAATACATAATAATATTCATATACACTAACAATAACACACCTAAATTAAACCAAAGACACTGTGAAGACGACATTTGTATAAACGATTCTACCATAATTCCAATCACCAACTATGTTATCTATTTCATATAGTAAGAAATATATTCAAGCTGCTACATTTGTTAATACTAAGCATTGTTAAATAATTTACACATAACTACTACGCAGTATTGAATGGAGTAAATAAAGGTAGTCACGGTTGAATGACGCCAGCATTTTCACTCAAACGAGACTTATTTTGGGCTAATTCATTTCATTTAACATTTTATTCTTAAAATACAATGTCCTTTGGTGAAGGGTATGATACGATCCAGCTGAGGGAAGTGATAGGATTAGGTAAAAGGAGTGTTTGGATTGCGCGCTTACCTTCTCGTAGTACCCAGCCAAAGTACATCATTATATACAGAACAATTTAATTTTACAATAGTTTTATTTTTAACAAAACAATAAATTATTCCCATTCCTTTTCACTTTTAAAAAATACAACAACCAAAGAAAAAAATGCCTAAACAAATATTAAAGTTGGGTACCCAAACATCAGTTAATTAAATTATACATTCTACTCATTATATTCATTATACTTATTAGCAACTTACATTAATATCAGGGTAAGCACAGTTACCAACTATACGACTTACCTAATAATAATTCCATTAATAACTACACAGTCCAGTTCTGATCAGAATTTTCTTCCACTGACGAAGTCTTTCTTCTTGACAAAACGACACAAAAGTACTCGGTTTGTTACTAACAAAATAGACAATATTATGTTCACATTAGATAAATGACACGCACCCGGAAAACCTGATTACATTGTAACGTTACTTCTTAATACTGCTCGTTAATACTCAAGGGACTGCAGTCCATTGACCAGGCCAAGAATGTTGATCAGGCAGCGGCTGCATAAATCAGCTGGTGGCCAGTGGGTTAGGAAGGGCCAACAAGGCTCGACCCGCCCTTGGTTGCGTCTGGCCGAGGCAGTGGTTGACGCCCCCTCTGTCCCTCTCTCTCTCCTGGTCACCTCTCACGGCCGGTCTCGCACCCTGGTCTGCTGGAGCTGCCTCATGCCCTTACATAAGAGAACAAGGATTACTCTTAAGTCTAAAATATATTCTTACCTCCACTAGTTTACTATTTAATACACACATTTGTCTACACATTAATTAAGCAAAAACATTACTCTAACTTTATACACTATATCGCAAGGCTAGCAAATTCATTGCTAGGCAATGGCGAGCATACTTTAATTGATCCTTCTAATCAGTACCTCCATTTAAATCGTAATCATCAAATTTTGCGGGCCTTCGGCGCTCTCGCCGGTTTCTTTGTGTGCCAGAGTGCTCACCTACCCTACTTGGGGCTAATGGAGCCATTCTGGGCACACTCGGACTATCGTCTCGCTTGCTATTCGAGTCGTCCTCAACTGTCATTCGTTCCTCACGCTCCACTTCACACGGTCTCGAGCATCCCTCGTCTCTATCCTGCTTCCGTGTGATATATGGCTTAATCCGATTCACATGAATTATCACTTCTCGCTTACCGATTCGGAGCTTCACGTCCAATGGTGATATTACTTCCACGACCTTGTACGGCCCTTTCCACAATCTGGCTAACTTTTTGACCCGGTGGCGACCAAGACTTGGGGTATAGCAACACTAACTGTCCCTCGTGGTACATTGATTGTTTGACCTTTTTATTGTACTGACGCTCGTTGCGGCCTCTGGCACGCGATTTCCAACTCGTGGCAAATTCATACGCTTGCTTAAGCTTGTCCCGGAGGGCTTCAACGTGATTGTCATACAATAGGGTGCTATCTGTAATTGTCAAATCCGCTTCTAATGGAACCGCCATCTTCCTTCCAAAAACTAACTCATGAGGAGAGTAACCTGTGCTCTCATGTACTTGCGAGTTGTAGGCCATAGTTATATATGGTAAATATTCGTCCCAGTCCGTCTGTTGTCTGTTAACGAAATGGCTAAGCATTTTAGAGATGGTGGCATGAACACGTTCCAGTCGACCGTTACTCTGTGGATGAAATCCGGTGGTTTGAATTTTCCTCACGTGCAAAAATTAACATAGCTGTCGTATCAATTCAGATGTAAAATTTGAACCCTGGTCCGTAACTAACGATTTTGGCACTCCAAATTTAGTAATCACGCGTTGGACTAAAGCACGCGCTACATTTTCGGCTGTTTGATCTGGTAATGGGATGAATTCGCAGTACCTCGTGAAGTGGTCCATAACACTCAAAATATATATGTTACGTGACTCGCTGATGGGTAACGGCCCCACTATGTCCGTTGCGATTACTTCGAAAGGACTAGTAGGCTCATTGAAGATGTTGCCTAATGGTGCCTTCGTCTTTCCGTAATTAGTGCGTTGACTGCAGCTGCGACACGATCTTACATAATCTAGCACGTCCTTTTCCATGCCCTTCCACCAAAACTTATCTCTAACTCGCTCTAGCGTTTTAGCAACGGCTGCATGCCCAGCGGTAGGCAGGTCGTGATTCAGGCGAATTACCTCGGCCACCAATGTCGCGGGTACAACTATCCTATTCGATCCACCACTTTGCCTGTACAATATTTTCTCAGGGCTCATCCTAAAACTTTTGCCTCGTCTAAGGTCTTGAATGTGCGGGTCATCTCGCTGATGTTGTCGGATCCTTTCCAGGTCGATAATGGGTCTAATTTCTTGCCTGACTACATTCACGGCGCGGCTGAGCCCGTCAGCGTTGGTGTGTCGCTTGCCCGCTTTGTGTTCTACAGTGTAGTCGAACTCGGCTAGTCTTAATGCCCACCGCATTAACCGGCTACTCGGGTCTTTTAATGACAGCATCCATTTTAAAGCTGCATGGTCAGTAATGACTTTGAATGGTCGCCCTAGCAAATAACACCTGAAATATTTGGTGCTCCAAACAAGACCCAACAATTCTAACTCGGTGGTAGAGTAATTTTTCTCGGCTGGAAATAAAGTTCGTGACGCGTACGCGACCGGATGTTCTTGCCCGTCTATTTCTTGAGATAGCACGGCTCCTAAAGCTTGTTTACTGGCGTCGGTAGATAAAATGAACGGCTTATCAAACGAAGGGAACACTAACACTGGAGCAGTCACTAATTTTTGTTTTAATTGGTCAAAAGCAATTTGGCAATTCTCTGTCCAGTTGAACTCAGTACCCTGGCGCGTAAGGTCAAACAATGGTCTACCAATTTCTGCAAAACTTTCAATGAAACGGCGATAGTATCCGGCCAAACCCAGGAATGACCTCACATCTTTCACGGTTTTGGGCACTGGGAACTCTCTCACCGCTCGCACTTTGGCATTGTCTGGCTCGACACCTCTACTTGAAATTTTATGCCCCAAATAATCTACTTCCCCCACTGCAAATTTACATTTATTCAACTGCACACAAAGGTTTACGGCCTGCAATTTTCCTAATACTTCGTCCAGCGACTGAATGTGTGATTTGATATCCCTGGAGAACAAAATTATGTCGTCAAGATAAACTAGGCATTTTTCACCCTTTAAACCCATTAAAACGGAGTCCATCAACCTTTGGAAGGTCGCTGGTGCAGAGCATAACCCAAAGGGCATAACTGAGTACTCGTAGTGACCTCCGGGAACATTGAAACCTGTCTTGGCTTTACTATTCTCATCCATAGGAATCTGATGGTAACCGCTCCTTAAGTCTAAGGTGGTAAAATATCGACATCCGCCTAAACTGTCGAGTGTTTCGGTGATATTCGGAAGTGGATACACATCTGGCACTGTTAATGCATTTACACCCCGGAAGTCCACACAAAAACGCCACTTAGGGGTACCATCTGCTGACTTTTTTGGTACGATGACTACGGGTGATGCCCATGGGCTGTGACTAGGTACTATTATTCCCTGATCTAACTGATCCTGTATTAATTTGTCTAAAATGGGTTTCTGATGGAATGGCACCCTGTACGCTTTTTTATACAATGGCGGGGCATTACCCGTATTTATTGTGTGTTTTACTGCCGATGTGCAACCGAGAGGCTGGTCCTCATTGTACGATAAAATGTTTTTATATTTACTTAAAACAGCGTGCATTTGACCCTGGACACTACTATCGAGGTGCTTTAGCTTTTCAGTTAAACTTGACTCAAACTCTTGTTTATCACAAAGCACTATACGGTTCACTTTCCGCCCTACTTCTGAATGGTGTTTCAATATGGCTGATTTAAATATCTGAGCAAGATTTATCTTTCCCCCTGCATTCAAGTGTAAGCCCTGTTTGGTGTAATGTTTTCGTTTGAACTGAGTTTTAAGGTTGATCAAACAGATATTCTTTGTATTGTATTTGGAAGTGGTGTTTATTAATTTTCTCAACAAGTTGTTTGCTGTTGCTATGTGCTTCTGTAAATCTACATCATGTCTATCTGGAATGGTACAAAAAAATAGTTTAGGCTTGCACTGGTTAGGTAGCATTTCCATAGCTCGCCGCATGGTTGATTGGTATTGTGCGCGTGTGTCTACATCATTGGTCCCCCCCATTACAATTACAATATCACGTTCATTCATGTGTTGGCATTCGCCCGCTAATTTAGATACAAGGTGTTGTAGTTTTCCATTCGGCACGAATTCCACTTTTAATTCAAAATTACTTGGAAGTCTTTCCTCCAACAATTCAAGGATACCTCTACCATGACTATCCGCTACAATGTAAACTTTAAATTTTTCTACAGGTTGTGGTTCTACTTTGGTCAATCTAGCTACTGTCTCGACTGATCCTAATTTTAAATTCACTGGTACAACCACTTCCTCGTTACTTACATTAACCAATTTTGCCCAACAACAATTCTTCACAACTTTGGTGAGAGTCCTAGCTAAGTATACCCCGTGTGTAGTTAAGTCAACAGGCTCTACTATGACTTCATGTCCCTCTAGGTTTCCCTGTACTGCTTTATTCTTACTTAGTTTCACGCGAACTAACTTTTCGCTTCGCGCTGGCACGGTATTGTTAGCCACACAGTATGCGGAACTCTCTACTGAATAATGGGTCGGTTTATTAATCCCTTGGGACACGGTATTGTTGTACTTCGTTCTAATGGAACGATGCGGGTCGGGTACCGCTTCCCCCTTCGACAGTTGGTTCAACCAAACCTCCTGCCCGAAAAGCTTAAGCACGCCCTGTTCCAAATGAATACTACCGTTCCCCTCACGCAAGATGTCACACCCTATTACAGCTAGATAACCCTTAGGTAGATTTCCAACAACAAAATTCCCCGGTACTTTAACCCCTGGTTTTAAATTTAGTGTGATTTTTGTCGGCCATAAATCTTTAAAGTTTGCCCTGATATTCCCCGGATAATGACATCAGGTTCGCTCAACTTGGCAGAAGAAGCTCCCCTTTTTATTAGAGATACTTGTGCCCCAGTATCAATCAGCACCTTACCCTCAGCCCCTTCAATTTGTCCTATTGCTACTAGTTCCTCAATTAAATTTTTAATTTCTGGCACAATTCGTACATGTTTTTCCCCGATAATTTGTCTGGTCACCGCCTGTTTGGGTCGCTGATATACAGCACTTCCTAGTCTCGGGGGGTCGTGTCGGCGTTCACACTGGCCCCTGATTCGTTTCCCGAACGCTGGTGGTCTGCGCTCAAGCGCACGCGACAGTCGCGTTGTCTATGTCCGACTCTCCCACATCGCCAACATGACACACTATTTCGCGGCGATCCACCACCTCGACTTCTACAGTCCCGCGATACGTGCCCTTTCTGATGGCATTTAAAACATGTCATCTCTGTCTGGAAAACTTTCTTCTCCGCAGTAGACTGACCCCCTTTTAGTAGATATTCAATTGCCACGGCGGTGGTAATGGCATCCCGTATGGTGGTTGGGAATTTTAGCCGCGTTTGTTCACCTACTTGGCCCACCAAACCTCTCACGAACGAGTCAAGCGCCCGCCTATCTCCTTCCTCACGCAATGCCTTATTCACTTCAGCATTCGCGGTCACCCGCACTGTCTTTTCATTGAGACATTTAACACGGTCGGCAAAAGCCTCAATTGTTTCGCCTCGTCGCTGTTGTACGACTGAGAGTTGCTGGTAGTATGACTGTTGTGGTGCTTTGTCGCTAAAACGCTGAATCAAAGATTCTCGGAACGCCTCATAGTTACCTAATTTAGCCTGATCTTCTCCCGTTATGAATTTCTGCGCGTTTCCCTTCAACTTTAGTTTGGCTATTTTTAGTTTCTCGGCGTCTCCCCAATTACTTAATTCTCCAACATCCTCGATACTTCGGAGGAAATGATAAACTTCGTCCGGCTTATCTCCATCGAACTCTACTATTGTCCCCACTAATGAAAAGTCCTGCTTCGTTCCTGCCGTTTCGACTATTCCCCTCATAGTTCGGTCCAGCTGATCCACAAAAGGTGGTACTTCCTCAGCTGCCGAAGCTACAGTAGCTAATTGTTGATGCAGTTCGTTTATTGCATCCTGGATCTCCATATCCCGTCCCCCAAGGCTCACGCGTCCGGCCATAGTAATTTATTGAGAAATCTACTCGAGATAATGCAAATATAAAATGGCGCAGTACAACAAATATATTCTAATATGACATTCAATGTATGATCACAAAGCCCTAAGAGTGCAGTGGGTAGCTTGCTCTCGAAATACAAAAAGCGGTCCTCTTATTTTTCCCTTTGACTTATTATTTCCAACTTTCTAATTTTATTCAAGCTACTGGTTTATTAGCACACCCACTCACTTTTACTATAATTCCTTAAAATTATAAAACACTGTTTAGTACCTAATCAATTTTGGACTGTATCTTAGAATAATATTTTACTTATATTTATTTATGCTGAAAGTGGGTATAATCTTTCACCTTATCTCTCAATTGATTCGACCTGCATGCTTATAGTACGACAGTATCTGGTTTCACACTACAGTACTTACAATCAACTCAATGTTAAACAATATAAATTAACCAACAATATTACTACAACCAATTTCACAATTACTTATAACCAGATAATTTCACTGTCACCAGCCTTATAAGCATGTGCCCTCAATTTACCGGTACCTAGACAGGCTATGATTATACCTCATTAGTGTACAATTTAAAATATAACAATTCTAACAATTAAATTTAAATTCAGTCAACACCTCAAAATTATTCAATAATTAAAATTAAAATTTTGAAAACAACTTATATTTCCTTTGTAATTACTTTAATCTTCAAATTAAGGTTTTAATTTAATTACTTTTCCAGAATACAATATTTCTTTTATAATTAATTGACTTCAAATTAAGTATTTAATTAAATTACTTTTCCAGAATACAACACTGGTGCACTTAGAGTACACTTACTTACTCATTACTTATTAAAGGTGTGACTCCACTTTATGCTATTAATTAAATTGGAACATACTCACAGTAAACTCCTATTGGTGTTATTTTCGCAAACACACCCCACACCTGACACCATTTGTGACACCTGACACCTTGATGAGGGTAGTTACACACCAGCTGGAGAAATAACTCACAAAAACTGATGGTTCACCACACTGACTGAGTTCGCGGACTTTACCGGAGTGTATTCCGTATACTGAATTTAGTAAATTATTCACAATATTACCTAAAACGTAGAGCTGGTTGGCCTAATAGATGGATCGGTTGGGAGCTTTTTTATTGAAAACAGCAACACAATTATAGGTAATATGAGTGTTTTATTAATAAAAATTGTTAAGTTTTAGTGAATTTAGAACCTTGACACAAGTTAATTTACAAGTTTACAGTTAGTATGAAATCTTTTAAAATAAACAATATAAAATTAATATAATTTGTAGTTAGTTAACAACGTGGTTATTCTAAGATACAACAATTTAAATTCAAACAAATCTAATTTCAATTAATAATTAACGGCGCTTGCCATTGTCTGTGCTGTCTCTAAATGAATTTAGTTACGGTTACAAATTAAATATGATTACTGAAAACTAATACGCGAATTTACATAAATTGAACAGACATGGCAAACCCGGGAATCAAGGGGAAACCGCGCTATTTACTACATGTACTCGCGATCACGGTTGCAGACAGACAGATCGAGAGGGCTGGCTTCATCCCCAAGCCAGTATTAGAAATATTGTCAACCAATCACGCGAAAGGACGTTTGGATCGTATGACTTTCTAGGCCGTATGGTGCTGCACTCCAGCCCTGAACGATTCACCAAGCAACTAACATTGGTATGTTAGGGTTACTGGAACGTTGCAATATCTCTCAGTTTTCGAGTCTTGGGCTGCAATTGGAAGTCACGTGACATCACGCCACCACATTCCATACTGGCCCAGTATAGATAAATCAATACTTTTGCCTTTCCCACTGAACCCAATATTCACTCATATTAATTTAAAATGGTGTAACAAAAACTAAAGGGAGGCATAATTTAATTATTATTATTGAATTTGAAGTTACATTAAAACACAAAAACAAATAGAGGGTGTAATTTATTTTATTTTATTTAGACGGCCCACAAAGGTGGTATTTTCATTTATTTATTCAATAAATTAACGGGCCGTCACACTTGGAACTTAGTTCAATCCTTACTGCCTCAAATTATTTCTAAAAGGACTGATGACCACTTTGAAACCCTGTATTCTAAATCAAAAAAAATATGCAAGGGAAGTTAACAATAGTTTAGATGCAATTGAGGTGGAATTATAGTCACATTTTCAAGAGAAAAGATGTCCAAAAAGAAAAATTATGCCTGGAGAAAAAGCAACAGATCAAACTAGAGAAATCTTGACTGTCCAAAAGTATAAACTCATGTATTTACAAATTGTAGATCGTGCCAGAACAAGTATAGAGAAAAGATTTGTACCCAATCAGAGCATATTACAAGATTGTTCATGGCTGGATCCAAAACGATTTAATGAAATCAAAAGAATTGAAAACTTCCCTGAAAATGTGCTTCAAGAGTCAGCAAAAATTTGTAAAATTGATAGATGTAAGTTATTAATTGAGCTCAAACAGTTTGCAGAACAATACAGCAGTTTTGTAAACGTCGAAGGTCCAGGTAAAAGTGATAAGGGATGTAGGCCAACAGTTGAGAAAGGTCTCGGTGAAGAGTTAGACCTAGAGTTGGAAGAAGCCTGGTCAGAGGAAGAATCTAACAAATTTGATTGTGATGAATCGGACAAATGCTTTCTTTGTTTG
Source organism: Stictocephala bisonia (assembly GCA_035578905.1). Taxonomy (NCBI): domain Eukaryota; kingdom Metazoa; phylum Arthropoda; class Insecta; order Hemiptera; family Membracidae; genus Stictocephala; species Stictocephala bisonia. Next base: position 966,942 of record JAQJVL010000214.1, on the reverse strand, counting down.
GGATGCGCATTCTCCGTTATTTTTGATCTGTCTCAGTCTAGTTTATTCCTTAATTTATATGTTGTTTATAAGTTTTTGTTGACAATACCATGTACACAGGTAACGTGCGAGAGAACATTTTCAAAGCTGAAAATCATAAAAAACCGATTGAGGTCAACTTTAAATGAAGACCTCATGTCTAATCTCCTTTTCATGAATGTAGAGAGAGATTTGTTTCAATATTTAGACAAAGATACAATTATCAATAAAGTTGTTAAGACCAGCACAGAGCTGACCAGGAATATCACAATTTGATTTTAATTTTGTAGTACTATATCGATTTTCAGTTTATAACATTACTATTAAACTAAAATTAATAGTACAGTACTATTAAAAGTAAGAATTGCACTATTTTCAATAAACTTTTTAGACTATACTGTATATGTATTTTATCTTTCTCCTAGCCCCCTTTATAAGTATTTTTCCAAGTAGGTGGATTATTTATTGTACCAATTATTTATGGACAAAATAGTGCAAAAATCATTATTATGGGCAAAAAACTGTGTTGGCTTATTAACTAATTAGTATTGTTTGAGTAACACAAGGGGCCCCATATTTAGTTTAGGCCGAGGGCCCCAAATAGAGCCAGACCGCCCCTGCTTACTGGACATGTATATGCGGGTGGGTGGGTGGATCGGTCCTATTATTAGTTGTTTACTGTTTGCCAAGCATATTTATGTAACTACATGGTGCATTAAATATGCAATCAATTTGAAGGGATTCTACCAGCTTAATCATGCACTTCTTATAACATGCTACAATCTTTTCAAGCATCTACCATGAATTACTCAAGTATATCTTACTTATGCTTGTCAACGCTGATCAACTCAATACTTGTACAGTATTAAAATATAAATTTTGCTGTATTACTTTAGAAATATCAAGTCTCTCACTTCGATTCTTTGTCAACGTATATAGTTGGATCGTAATATATTTATTTAATGCTCTTTTTATTTCTTACACAGTACTGAGTTTGATTTTTGTCAAATAATTCAAAAACATATAGTATTGCAAAATTTTAATAATAACTTTTACTATTTGTACACATAAATTATGCTGCATTAAGATATTATTTCATCCTTGGCATATAACACGACGTTCTTATAAAATTATATCATCTTTAATACATTTTATTTACTCAAAATCCCAAAATTATGAATTTACTGTTTAAATAATGATAAGGTGTTCATAAGAAATAAATATCCAACTCAACACCAATCTAAGTATCTGAGAAATATAATAGTATGATAAAAATAAGTTTTAAATCAGTATTTTCCAACTACTCAATCACCAATTATAAATTAAATGTGAAATATTTATAAATAACAAATAAATTATTAAATGTATGTATCTCTAAGGAATTTAAGAAAAACAATCACCAGAAGAGCTTGATTTAAAACACCAAACTTCGTCTTCCTCAATGTAACATTTAGCCCCTCTAGGTTTACGTCCCTTAAGGGTCCATTAAAAGGTTTTCTCAATGGCTTAGAGCTCAGGCACAGTGATTGGTGGCAGATGGCTACTTCCCACTAAAGGCGTCAACTTATTTACTATTTCAGTGATATCAGTTAATTAAGTGTACTGTAATTTTAAGAAATAAACTTAATATTTAATTCTAAATAGAGAAAAAACATCTTATTTTGTATGATGAAGACTACTAGAAAAATACTATATCATGTCAGAGTGTTAAAAAACCCCCTATCAATATAAGTTCAAACTATTTGATAGTGTGAAAGTATAAAACTAACTTATGAGCTGGAAATTCAAACTAATTTATTTAGTTCATTCCAACGGTAACCCATTTACATTTCAATTAAATAATATATAATACATGATTCAACAATTAATAATATACATTATTAATAGTTAACTAATCAATAATATACATATACATACCAATACCAATACTAACAACAATAATCAATAAAAATAATAATGATAACAATAATAAAACAATAATAATAATAACAATAATATAATATTACAATTAATAACAATACTAATACTAATAACCATAATATACATTATCAATAATTAATAACAGATCAAAAACAACAACAAACCAAAACGAAACAACAGCAACAAAGATAGACAGATGAGTATAGATATATAAAACTATAAATTGCAGTACAATATATAATATATAGAATAGTAATCCATAGTATAAAAGTAGATAGTTATGGAAGTTCTATCTATCTCTGGGTATAAGGACATTCATGACTGTTCTTATAAATCTTCCAACACTATCAGCAAAAAAATCCACTTCACCAGCCACATCGTTACCATATCTTTGTATCCGTGTCATGATCGCATTCTGAAGATACGTCCTGCTTTGATGACGCCTTGCAAAAAGTTCCACGGAGCGGGTGCGATGTCCAGTTCTAAAGTAGACTGACTGGAGAAGTTCTGGGCAGTCAATTTGGGAGTTCAGAATCTTGTATAGGAAGATCAGACCCTGAATAGTTCTTCGACTGATTAGTGGAGGCAAGTAGAGCACTTCAGCAATATGCCCAATTGGCACCTCTCTGTAGGGATTACCCAGACGAGTGCCTACGATGCGTAGAAACCTATCCTTAATGTCTTGAAGCATTTTTGAGTGACCCATTTGATATGGATTCCACACACTCGCACAATATTCCAAAATACTTCTTACGAGCGTGCAGTAGAGGGTCCCTAGTGTCACCACGTTGGTAAAACCTCTAGTGATCCTAATGATGAAACCCAGCGTTCTATTCGCCTTATTGCAGATATTCTGAATATGAACATGGGGGATTAGGGAAGCAGTTAACCATACTCCCAGATCACGAACCTCATGTTTCCTGGTGATGCTGACATTGTTAAGGGTGTAATCATAAATAATTGGGTTGAGGGAACGGTGGAAGGTAACAGTGCAACACTTCTCTGAATTCAGCGACATAGCATTGGAAGAACACCAATTAAGAACTGAGTTGATTGCCTCCTGAAGATAGTGACAGTCCGATTGTACTTTAACTTTTGTGTAAATCTTTAGGTCGTCAGCAAAGAGAAGATAATTGATGTGGATGTCAAGACCTATATCATTAATGAATAGCCTGAAGAGCAGCGGTGCAAATAACTCCCCTTGAGGTACCCCTGATGTAGCCACAAATTCATCAGACGTGGATCCATGATTTCGTACTGCAATACGTCGTCCCTCAAGGTAGCTCTGGAGAAAATTTAACAGTGGATATGAGATGCCCAATCTGTGGAGCTTGTATAGAAGGATCTCATGGTTGACCTTGTCGAAGGCTTTTGCAAAGTCAAAGAACACAGCATCCACTTGGCAACCCTCACCAAACGTAGCCATGATATACTCCTGAAAGACAGTTAGATTAGTCACAGTAGATCTTTCCTCGCAGAACCCATGTTGCTGCTGCACAATCACATTACTCAGCTGGGATTTGATCTTGTCAAGAATTAGACTTTGAAACACCTTAGCCACGGCAGATTGTATAGCAATTGGACAATATTTAGATGCATCCTGAGGTTCCCTGATTTAAAAATGGGTACTATATAACTAGATTGACTTACAATATTTGTTTATTCTACTTGGTCAGTATTTGGTAATATCTTCAGGTTTATACTTTAGACTAAAAAGGATAAATATTGTAAACTACAACGGATAAAGTATTTATTTTTAATATTTACCAAAGTACCTAGTTAGTTATGAATATTTTTTCTAAATACATTTAAATATACTTCTTGAAGTTATTTATTCTTTCAGCCTACTTTGGCAAAGTGTAATTTGGACTATACATGTGTTGTCTATTAGTGTTATGATATGTAATGATGATGTTTACAAGTACAGTGAGAATTGTTGTGGCCAAAGGTACGTTACAAGTGTATTTAAACCACTTCGTTCATAATAATAATAATACATGTCACTATCTACTAACCTGAACACTTAAGTGGAATAAACGTTTAGAACTGTCCAAAGATGGATAACATATTATTCCAAGTAAGTATAATACAGTTTGCTTTTGCTGTAATATTCATTAATTATTGGGATGTAAAAACACCCACTCAGTGTGTCATAACATTTACATGAATCCCACTCTGACAACCTACCCAATGAACGTTTTCCCACTCTGGTAACCTACCCAGTGAACGTATCCCACTCTGGTAACCTACCCAATGTAGGTATCCTACTCTGGTAACTTACCCAATGAACATACCCCACTCTGCTAACCTACCCAATGAACGTATCTCTCTCTGGTAACCTACCCAATGAACGTATCCCACTCTGGTAACCTACCAATGAAAGTAGCCCACTATCCAGTGAACGTATTACACTCTGGTAACATATCTAATGAACGTATCCCACTCTGGCAATACATCCAGAAAATGTATCCCACTCTGACAACCCATCCAATGAAGATACCCCACTCTGGTAACCTACCAATGAACGTATTCCGCAATGGTAATACATCCAATAAACATATAGGAGGAAAGTATATATGGTAAATAGTTGAGTAAATAGGTTTTTTTTCTGAAAAGACTAGTATGGGATTATACTTCAATAAAAACGGCCTTCGTTCATATAATAAAGAAACGTTACAAGCGTTTTTTTTAAATTGATCATTTATCACCCAGACACACATAACATTATGTTCAGTGTACATTTTTAACACTCTAATGTAATTTAAACCATATCTAATTTTCAAACCCATAAGAATGTTCCTTTGGATAAAATACTCCATAGTATTATAAAGTAGTTTTGTAAAATAATTAATGTTTAAAAAACATCATTACAATTTGTGCAGCCCGACAGCTCCGAAGGTGAGATTGCCCCTAATGTAAGTCGGTTGTGTAATGCTCTGACTTTTATAACAAATAAAGAGTAAGATTCGTGTGAATTTCATCATGATTAAGGTATAAATATGTCGTTACGTGGATCAAAAGGCCCCCAAGCTTCACTTCTTCCAAATTGAAAATTTAGAATATTATTGAACAGATTTGTAAGTGTTATGATTGTGATTTTAAAATATCTAAATCTTAAGAACCTTGGGAGTACATTTGATTGAGGTGTCCACAACTGGCTTCAAATATTCAAACGATTTAGAATAAGCACTAGATCACATTACTTAAAAAAAACATGTTTCCGTTATTTTTTTATACATTTACTACAAAGCGAATGGCTTTTATTACAGTAACACAGAAATAAACTATTTCTGTTTACTTTATGAAAAACTATAAAATATTTTATCAAAGTAGTATAGTAATATTACTTTCATGAAAAATAAGTATATTTTTCATCAAAGTACATCACCATTCGTTTTAAACTGAAAGTAAAATACTGATTTTGTTACTAAGTTCTATAACACTTCTAAAAATGTATCAACATTTTATAAAAACTGCCAACATCTTAAGTTATCAATGTTTTTGTCTCTAAAACCCAGGTTGATAAAACAAACATAGATAAATACAACCAAACATAAAATCAGAAGTAAAAATGTATCTTTTGGAATAAGTTCTTTATTGTAATTAAGAGTGTTTAGAATAAATAAAAAACTACAGTGAATCTCGGGACAAATAAGTATATTTGGGATCTATAGTAACTTAGAATTATTTTATTTGCAACTTATATTTATATCTGCTATTAATGAAACTATGAAGAAGATGGGAGCTATGTATGATGTATGTCTGAATATTAGTTAATTAATTGAACAATTGTTACTACTATTGAAAATGGGACCTTTTCATTTACTTCACTACCATTACTTTTTTATCGCAATTGCGGTTAGGTTAAATTAAGTGAGGCCAGGTTAGGTTAGGTGGCTACTAAAGTTGATAAAAAACTGGTAAATCCAATGATTGACCTACCGCCGAATGCGCTCTCCATGTGTCAGTTCTTGGAAAGCGATAATATAAGGCCAGCGATATCTGATTCCTGTCGGATAAGGAATACCACAGTAGATGTAAAAACTATTGGTGGACAGTTTTTAGAGCAACATAATAGTTATCAAGAGGTAGTGAATTAACGGAAAGAAAAAAAAAGTAACAGTAGTGATTAAAGGTTATAGATCCTTAAAATGTAATTAACGTTGCAAACACTAAAAACTGTAATAAAATATGTTAGAAAACAGTATAAAAAATACAAGTCAACTTAAAAATTGTAACACGAGGGATTAGATAAGGGAAAACTATTAGCAAAGTGCAGATGTCGGCAGATATATTTAGGGAAATCACGGGAATTTGTCAAGCTTATTATCATGATTTCATCGTCAAGTTTTATGAATTAAATTTATTAAACTTATAAATTTATTATTTTTTATAAATTATGAATTAAAGTGTACTAATACGTGTTTTAAATCACACAATTTTACAAATGTTTGACTATTTTAAAAGTATTTGATTAAACCCTTAAATTGTTTCTGTTCTGTGTTTATATTTTCAAAGTACTAAGATTTGCTTTGATTGTTAGTTTATTACATTTAAAGCAATATTTTAACAATATTTAATATCTGTGAACAAACTGAATTGTTTCTTGATTAGTATATTACTTATCGAAAGAAATATAACACAAATTAAATATAATAGAAATAAATATAATATATTTCCTTAACAATTTCTTTAGTGATGGTTATTCATATTCTTAACTTATCCTTAGAATTACTATAACTAAGCACATGTGGTTGTAATATTGTTTTTTTTTAAATAAAGTATATAATTTTTATATTAAGTAGAGAACAATTTCCTTTGTACAAGGTGGTGTACAACAAATTTACTATTTTATGTCTTGCAGTCTTTGATATTTTTTAAAATCATTGCATACAAGTTCATTAAGTTTTATATTTTCGTGATGTATTCATTCAATAAAGATATTTTGTGTAAGATAAACGCGCGTTAGTAACAACATTAAATTATCATCAGAAAACAAATTTATATTTTTAAAACTGTACTACATTTAAAAAAGGAGGCAGTTAAAAAGGGAGTGACGATTACTAATAAAATCTAGCATTCAATTTGCCCCAATAAATCACGATTGCTTTATCCGTCACATTTGATGTATGGATGAACACACGGCACTTGTTTGTTGATTTTAACCGTTATAAATGATGTCGTCATATAATATCAAGGTACATTTACCTATTCCAGTTCATGACGATTAACTGTCAGTACCGAAAAGCGTGTTTTAACTAAATAAATCCAAATAAAATTTGTTCAGTTTCTTTTTCACATATTGACTAAGATTTCAGCAAAGACAAGTCAAAACATTCTGAAACTATTTTTATAAACGAATAGTGTTATCTAATTAGTGTTAGTAATCTTAACAATTTATCCACAATGATCACTATTTTACATTTGTAACAAAAATGAAGCAATTGTGTACATGTAAAAGGAGAGGCCGGTATTCTGCTCACTCCCTTTAATTTTGATACATGTGAAGATCTTATCATCAGACGGATTAAGGGGGGAGACCAATACTTGGTGAATATTACTGATAACAACTAACAGTCAAGGCCAGGACTGAAACTCATATACATATCCCTGACGCCTTAGACAACTCGGCCACTGGCTTTTCAATTATTACTGTCCATTTTATATTCACCCACAATTATTTCAGAGGTCAGTTTGTGATAAGAGAAATATTTGAAAAATTGTCTTTACGAGTATTTAATATTGTTCGACATACAGTCTTGAGGACTCGCCCACAACCACACACACACTCGCTCATTGATGAGAACTCACCCACACTGATGATAACTAACTACTCACCTATGTACATCCAGTGTTGATGAGAAAAATCTATCAAAATTTAATTTTACTAACATTTAATAGTAATAATGACAACAGTTGCAAACAACAAACACACACACTCCTACTTTAGTTAAATAGTACTAATTATTAATTATAGTTTACGTATTGATGAATAAAAATACAATAATAAAATAAATATATGTTTTAAATGTTAATAACGATACATGATTGAATTGATTCTTTATTTTTGTTATATAATTATATTTTTTTTAAGATTTTTGTTTTATTTTCACAGCTCTAAGCGGGTAATCTCCATAAAAAATTATCTTTAATTGCAAAATAAGATGTCTAACATTTCAATTTTTACATTTTAAGACTAATTACATTGTTAGAAAAACGGCTTACTCTTTAATATGACAATTAAAGTATTTTATAACAGGCTTTGTATTTTTGTCTGTCTCATTTTCATGTTGTAATGATACTAATGTCTGCTTCAATTTGTTATGGAATAAAAGACGTACATGTACTGTGGGGCTCTGTTGGTCTGGAGTAAGCTGTTTCAACGTGCCTTTATTATCATTTAGTAAGCTGTAAAAATAAACCATGCTTTTTACCCTCATAATTACTTCCAGATGATCATAAGTCTTTGTATTCAACAATATTACTACAAATTGGATCCGTTGTAAGCAATTTATTAGGTTATACAGTACTTTATTTAGCCTCAAGAGGATATAGAGGCTAAGTAAAACAGTTCATATTGATATATCTGTATAATGTAATTTGTCATATTTTAGTAAAGAGTAGTTTTTCATTAATATACGTATTCGTTGAATTTAAATCGAGTTAATATCCTTGATATTGTATCCTGATGGGAATGATTCATAACAGTTGCACCCATGACTTATCGTACACATATAGCATATTTACGGGGGCACTGTTAGTGTTTACATGATTTACCACGCCAGAACTATAGATACAACACCACAAATCAGGGCCTTTAGATAATACGTTGGCAATACCTTCTGTCTGTTTATTTCTTGCTCTGATTGTTCAATATAAATTAAATGTTATGTACAAATCAGAACCTTTAGATAAGACGTTGGCAATAACTTTCGTCTCTTTATTTCTTGCTTTGATTGTTCAATATAAATGAAATGTTATGTACAAATCAGGGCATTTAGATATTACGTTGGCAATACCTTTTGTCTTTTTATTTCTTGCTTTGATTGTTCAATATAAATGAAATGTTATGTACAAATCAGGGCATTTAGATAATACGTTGGCAATACCTTTTGTCTGTTTATTTCTTGCTTTGATTGTTCAATATAAATTAAATGTTATGTACAAATCAGAACCTTTAGATAAGACGTTGGCAATAACTTTCGTCTCTTTATTTCTTGCTTTGATTGTTCAATATAAATGAAATGTTATGTACAAATCAGGGCATTTAGATATTACGTTGGCAATACCTTTTGTCTGTTTATTTCTTGCTCTGATTGTTCAATATAAATTAAATGTTATGTACAAATCAGAACCTTTAGATAAGACGTTGGCAATAACTTTCGTCTCTTTATTTCTTGCTTTGATTGTTCAATATAAATGAAATGTTATGTACAAATCAGGGCATTTAGATATTACGTTGGCAATACCTTTTGTCTTTTTATTTCTTGCTTTGATTGTTCAACATAAATGAAATGTTATGTACAAATCAGGGCATTTAGATAATACGTTGGCAATACCTTTTGTCTGTTTATTTCTTGCTTTGATTGTTCAATATAAATAAAATGTTATGTAGAAGTCAGGGCCTTTAGATATTACGTTGGCAATACCTTTTGTTTGTTTATTTAATGCTTTGATTGCTCAATATAAATGAAATTTTATGTACCGATTAGGGCATTTGGATAATACGTTGGCAATACGTTTTGTCTGTTTAGTTCTTGCTTTGATTGTTCAATATAAATGAAATTTTATGTACCAATTAGGGTATTTAGATAATACGTTGGCTATAATAACTTTTGTCTGTTTATTTCTTGATTTGATTGTTCGATATAAATGAAATATTATGTACAAATCAGGGCATTAAGATAATACGTTGGCAATACCTTTTGTCTGTTTATTTCTTGCTTTGATTGTTCAATATAAATGAAATGTTATGTAAAAATCAGGGCATTTAGATAATACGTTGGCTATACCTTTTGTCTGTATATGTCTTGCTTTGATTGTTCAATATAAATGAAATGTTATGTAGAAATCAGGGCCTTTGGATAATACGTTGGCAATACCTTTTGTCTGATTATTTCTTGCTTTGATTATTCAATATAAATGAAATATTATGTACAAATCAGGGCATTAAGATAATACGTTGGCAATACCTTTTGTCTGTTTATTTCTTGCTTTGATTGTTCAATATAAATGAAATGTTATGTAGAAATCAGGGCCTTTGGATAATACGTTGGCAATATCTTTTGTCTGATTATTTCTTGCTTTGATTATTCAATATAAATTAAATGTTATGTTTTATGTTTGACCTACTCCTATGATTATGATGAGTTCATTAACAAGTTCAATTTGACATTTTTTGTACAGTTAAGACATATTAACGTCCGTCTATAATCCATTGTAATTAAACACTAACATAATTGAAAATTATCGATTTAATTTACAATGTGCAAAATTTTACTATATTTTTGTCTAAATCTTAAATGTTGTGACTTAATGTTGTGATCAAAAATTAAGTCCTTAACTTTGTTCGGAAATTAGCACAAACACAACTGTGATGTTGGGTCGCCTTTTGAATTTTGTAAAAATATAACTCATTCATGTATATTTACTAAAATAATGAAAAACATAAATGTAGTACTAATAAAGGTTTGGAAACAACAACTATTATTCTTTTAACATTACATTTTTCACTTCAATTTACGTTTATATAACGATTTATATTCCTATAAAATTTAAGTATGTAAGTAAACGAATAAATTAATCATATATTTGAGTTTACTTATATTTCGAAGTAATAAAAATAATACATTCTAATCTCATTTCTATGTAGCTCACCTTGAGTGCCCTCAATAATTGCACTTCCTCCCTTTAAGGAAGTGGTGGTACGTCCTGTCTCTAGACAAAAAATAGTAGTTGATTTGCCCGTAATTGGAGCCAGAACCTTCCAAAATAGAACTCAGAAGGCTCTCAACGGTCCTTTAAGGGCAATCTCTACCATAATTCAAGAACATTATAGACTTACTCCAGCACCTTACATAAAGGCACTCCTCAGCCGACTAGTCAATCAATGTCCTTGGTAGTGCTACCCTTTGGTTAGACCCTGATGGACACGCGCCAGTGTTTAAAGTTGTTAGAGTTCATGAATAGTGATAATTATCGAGTGTCTTAAATGACATTAATTATTGTAAATAGTACTGTTTAATTCAAGTGTAAAATCATGTAGCAAAAAACACACACATTTTACTCGTTTGTGTCAGTATTATCTGAACAATAACTCACATTGATTATTGTTCAATTGATATGTAAATAACTAAACATATCACAAAATGTGTTGAAATATATTGTAAAAATAAATCATATTTTTTCTGTTTAGGGATTCAGCATTAGGTTTTTACCCAACCACTTCCAACCTAGTGTGTAAACGACTACTTCTTTCCTAAGTCTTATTTAGGTTAAATGTTTATTAACAGCTCTATTCAACGTATTAATGTGACTCTATAACGCTCTTTCTGATGCCTTTGATTTAATGTCGTCAATTTTTTTATTCATAAAATCCGAAACATTGTTCTTAATATTTACAATGTTGAACACGAAGAACAGTACCTCCATGCTTGTGTGGGTGGGGGTGGGTCAGTACCATTGTGCCTTTATGGGTGGGTGGGTGGGTCAGTACCACCATGCCTGTATGAGCGGGCGGGTGGGTCAGTACCATTGTGCCTCTATAGTTGGGCGGATGGGTCAGTACTATTGTGCCTCTATAGTTGGGCGGGTGGGTCAGTACCACCATGCCTCTATGGGTGGGCGGATGGGTCAGTACCATTGTGCCTCTATAGTTGAGTGGGTGGATCAGTACCATTGTGCCTCTATAGTTGGGTGGGTGGGTCAGTACCATTGTGCCTCTATAGATGGGCAGGTGGGTCAGTTCCACCATGCCTCTATGGGTGAGCGGGTGGGTCAGTACCATTGTGCCTGTATAGTTGGGTGGGTGGGTCAGTACCATTGTGCCTCTATAGTTGGGTGGGTGGGTCAGTACCATTGTACCTCTATGGGTGAGCGGGTGGGTCAGTACCACCTTAAGTAAGTTTAATTCAGTAATCATGTTTACCTTTCTACCAGTTAAATACTGCAATTCTATGTACTGTATATACCCATACACGTACAGTGGTACTGACCCATCCGCCCACCCATACACGTACAGTGGCATTGACACACCCGCCCACCCAAACACGTACAGTGGTACTGACCCACCCACCCACCCATACACGTACAGTGGTATTGATATTGTATATACAATATATTTCCATAAAAAAATAATATATGTCTGGATTTTTGCATGAATAGTTTTTTTAATAAACATAGCATAAACTGATTATTATTATATTTGAATTTTCATAACTTATTGGTTATGTTTATTATGTATTTATGTTGTTATTATAGTCTTTGTTTTGTTATTACCGTTTTTTAACATTTATTTGCTGTTACTGATTTACTATTATTTTTTATTTATAATTAGTATCTTTTGTTATTTATATGTTATAAGTCAGAAAACGAATAATCATACTTGAAAGTGTTTTGAATAATTCATGGTGAGGGCCTAAGAGTTATATTATCATATTTCTATTATGATGCTGCTATGAATTTGGAAAATTCTGTATTAAAAAAATATAGGAAAATTACACTACTTTACATTCATATATAATTTAACTATTATTAATTGAAAGACTGTCTTTGAATAAACCAATAATTGATAGGGTAATATAACCCTGTCTTGGATATTAAATAAAACTCGGCTCAATTATGGCGTAGAAAGGCTCCCTGGTTTATGTCTAATAAAACGCCTTTTCATTCGCAAGCACTTTCTGCATCACTGAACAGAAGTGTATATCCAAATTACAGTACCTATAAAGTACTTCATTGAGGCAATTATATAAATTTTAAGTATTTATAAGATGATTTAGGTCTCTGATTAATTAAATAGCAGATCTCAAACTCTCTCAGACTTAAACTTCTTTATTTCGTTGATAATATAAGTTACATGAAATGCGTCAATAGATATGTTAGTTTACATAACTAAAATGTCCTCAATGATAAAATCGTTAGGCTAGTTAGAACACTGCGCTCTTAAAAAGTTAAGTATTCAGTTTATATTGATTATGTATCGATCTTGTTTAATTTTATTACTTTGTTAAGTTTTATAATACAATATTTAATAACGAAATAAACAAACTTAAATGTAAACAAATACACCACTCTACTTTAACACAGCACTACTTCAATTTCTTTTCCAATCTTAAAATCAATAACCCTAATATGTTTATATCTTGTGTTTATACTTGTATATTGTATTTTATGATGTATCAGATATTTATAGATAGATATCAACCACTAAGTAATATACTAACCGAGAAATTAAATAAATATTTGCAAATAGTTTATTAGTTAGCGTATCACGTGTTGGTAAAAATACAAAGCAAATTAGCGTCACAAAACAAAAATTTATTAAAATATAAGTAAATAATGTAATATTAAGATGATCGATTTCGGTAAAACACGTTTACCATCCTCAAACCAGTGGGATTCACTAAGGAGGGATTTGTTTGAGGTGGTTGGGGTTATACCACAGTGAGAGTAGGAGGAATATGAATTAAAACAGTTTAATAATATTACTGATAACTAGAGCTTCCGGTAACGACCGCGTCAAGGTGTTATCTAAATATTTACATAACAAAACGCTTCACCCATGCTGCCATGTAGCATCCTCAGTAGTATATCTGTACTGAAATGACAATAAAAACTCACGGCTATATAGCCGAGACTCGTCACACCAGCTCTGCAGAGGAGAGGAAACACCAAGCACGTGACCCACCCCGATCCAACATGGTTTCATGTCACATGATTGGATCAGGGCGGTTAAACCTTTTGAAAAGTGTATAAAGTCAAATGTTGAAAAGTGTAGGAGGGAACTCTAGATTTTATGGTATAAAACACATATTAAGGTATTTTAGGTTTCATATTCTACTATAATTCCAAGTTCAATAATGGATGGTTTTTATGTTAAAAAATAAAATGAGGATATTACTAATTTCCCTAAAAAAAGTGTGAAAAATTTATGTAAACCAAACTTTGACAGTCTGAGTGATTGTGGTATTGCGTTGTAAGAAATATCTCTTTACGAAAATATGCGTTCTTTCACAAACTTGTTCTAATGAATCTTTAAATTACTCAACAATACAAACTTATATGTGTCTGTTATAATACATTATATTTTTATTTTAAATAACAGTGGTCAATTATTGACTAAATAATATTGCTGCCACAAAATACGTCGAGATGATTTTTTTACCATAAATATTACCTAGGCAGGAGTTTACTTGGGATTTCATATCCCAAGGTATAACAACAAAGTGGGTATTAAGATTGATAAAGTGCTGACGTAACTCAAGACAATCTCGTAGCGTAAATTACGTCATAAGATATTCTCCATGGCAGTAAACCTTATTACATCGATAAATGCAAGACTATTGAAATGTTAAGTTATATAAAGAATTACCATTAATTTTAAAGTGTAATATCGTATGATTTCATGGATTGCTTAATTGAAATAACTTATTTTGCTTCTATGTTTTAATTATATTTTAAAATAAAACAAAGAATGTCTTTTCTCGGGAAAAGTTGGACTGAGGTCTTCTCTTACACTCACCCTAAGACCAAGGGCTATGGTAGTGGCGTGGGGGGAGTACATGGTGGTAACTCAACAATCCCGGGCTATGGGAGTTGCGTGGGGTGAGAAGAAGAATAAGAAGTCTAGCTTTCAAGTTGAGATGACAGTTACTCTGTCATTTACAGTAAAATTTTAATAGTATAGTGTGTATTTTGTCCTAATTGTGTTTTTTTCTTTTTTTTTCTTTTTTTTTTTCTTAAAATACTAAATTAATTTTGTTGCAAAATCTCTACAATTATATCGTGAGATGTCAGTGAATTGGTGTTTCTTAGTTTGGCATGTGTGGAAGATAGGGCTTGCCTACTACTGACTCCATCTTGGTTGACGTAAGTTTTAACTTATGTCGTTCCTCTAATTCGAATCTTTGTGGATTCGTTCTCGAAACTCTAATCTTTTACTTAGAGTCGTTCTTCTCTCCTTAATATATTTTATGTAACGTTAAGGGCAGATCTTCGTGCTCATGTGATATTTTTATGTGTTTGATGTACTATTTTAATAATAATAATAATAATTTCTTTATTGTAATAAAACTATACACATTGTGTTACAAACGTCATCTATAAAAATTAAGGTTACAGTGATAATAATCTTGATAATAATCTTATAATGACTAGGCTAAAGAAATCTGCAATTAAATGTCCATATGTCGTAAAGTTGTGCAGGAGGGAGGTTGTGCATGAAGTAATTATTGAATATTATAATATATCATTTAAATTCTGAAAACAATATTTAATTGTATGTAATCAAGAATGGTTAATCCTAAATGTGGTGTGTGTTGTAAATCAGTGCCAGACAAGTCTAAATCCCTTAAATGTGACTCAGAGTGTGATCTATGGTATCACATTAGTTGTGTCAGAATAGATCTCACTGTATACTAGCCTAGCCGACTCTGAAGAGAACTGGTTTTATGATAAGTGTTGTTTAAAAAGCAGCAACAATCTGCTTAGGAATGTAATCTTAACAAAACAATACTTAGGGAAGTAATCTTAACAAAACAATATCTCTGCTACAAGAGGAATACAATGAACTCAATAGGCTATATACTGAATCTGCTAAACAGGTAACTTTTCTCAATGAGTTATGCCTGAAGAAAGAAGAGGAAATAGTTCTTTTGAAAAATGAAACTGATACATCCAGGAAGGTAGAAGATCCTACTATAAAACTGTTTTCCCCAAATATTACTGATTTTCCTCCTCTTAAGCTTAGTAATAGGTGTTCAAGTCTAGTCCAACTGGATGATAGTAATGGTAGTTTTATGTCACACTCAACTAATGAACTGCAGAGGTCTGCTTGTGGACAATCTGTGTAGAGCGGATTGAACACTTTGCTAAGCAATTAAAGGATGAGAAATGGGAAATGGTGGATAGTTTTAAATCTGGGTTGATTGATGTAAAACACTTTTTGCAGTTTCTTAAAAAAAATATGTTGACCTGTGGCACTACTGTTCACCTTTTACTGTTAGAGAAGCAAGTTAAAAAAAATTAATTGGTTTACTAAGGAGGTTTAACTACAAAGCGAGCACACGATGAGCTTACACGACATTTACAAATCTATGTTAAAGGAGTAATTCTGAGAACAGTCAAGTTGCCTATAAAACATATTTGTCCTGCAAAAAACAATGCTGTCTGTCTACACCTTAACTTAGCCAAGAAATGTGCATGTGAGAATTATATTGAAAAATCAAAAAATAAATGTATGGGACATAATCACTTTTGAAAACTCACTTACTCATTCACCTGACATTACACTTAATCCGGAACATCTAAATCAGTATTTTGTGAACTCAATTCAAGAATCTAATAATTTAATACCTGAGTCTGATGAAAGTATTGATGACTTATTGGAGCCTATAACAATTACTGCTAATACATTCAATTGGATTAGGGTCTCTCCTGAAGGGGTTTGAAACATAGTTCAAGGGTTTTCAAACTCCAAAAGCATTGATTTGTATTAATTATCAAATAGCATATTTAAAAAAACTCCACATTTAATAAAGGAGCTCTTGTCATTCATTATAAGCAATTGCTTAGAATATAGATATTTTTTCATATATTCTAAATATAGCATATGCTCAAAATATCTAAAGTTACTCCAATATTCAAAAAGGGCAATAAGTGTTTGCCTCGAACTATAGGCCATTATCGATAGTTCTAGTGTTCTCAAAAATATTTGAATCTGTTATGTATAAACAACGTTGTCATTATTTTAATACTTCTGGGTTACTCTCTGAATCACAGTATGGTTTTCGAGAAGGGCGTTCCACCACATCTGCAAATAATAATTTAAATGTATTTGATCGGAGAGAAACCATCGGGCTTACGCTACTAGATTTAAATAAGGCGTTTGACAGTGTCCCATTGAGTATTATAATCAAAAAGCTTTCATACTATGGTATATAGGTTTCTGCACTGGGAATCATTAAGGTCTATATCAGGGGTAGATCTCAATATGTATCGGTCAGAGGTGTCATATCTTCAACTTTAGACGTAACTGTAGGTGTTCCGCAGGGTTCGGTCCTGTAACCTTTTTTATTTATTGTTGTAATTAATGATTTTCCAAAACTGTTAGCTCCAAATTAGTTTTATAGGCTGATGACATTACAGTTTTTTCCTCTTCTTTTAATTTACTTAACCTCCAAAATGATATAGACTTAAGTTAAACCAAAGCACTGAAGTGGTTTGCAGCTAATAAATTACTTTGTAATCAGAATAAAACAAAAACAAAAATACTTTTAAGTCTATCCAATTTTCAGACTAAAACTGTATAATAAGTGTAATTGCTGGGTATTCACTTTGATCAGAAGTTGAGATGGTATGAACATATTAGTCACTTGAATAAGGAGTCGTCTAGAGTTTTCTTTTTGTTCTGGAAACTAAGAGATTTTCTCACTGTTGAATGTTTAAGAATGGCCTACTTTGGACTTTTTCAATCACAAATCTCATATGGCTTAATCCTGTGGGGGCAATCATCTAAAGTCCAGGATATTCTGCTGATCCAAAAAACTCTCATTAGAATAATTTGTAGGGCTGGATTTTTTTAACATTACAGACTATTTTTTTTAAATATGACCATTTTATCAGTCATAAATGTATGTATATATATATATATGTATATATATATATATACATATATATATATATACATATATATATATATATATATCACATTTTAATGTATGTTAAAAATAACTCTTATTATATCACTAGACAAAATATTCATAAACATGACACCAGAAACAAAGATTAGCTAGATATACCTACTCACAGACTCTCTAAAATTGGTTCTTCACATCAATTAAATTGTGTTAAATTCTTTAATAAACTGCCCCTTTCTGCCAGAACCACTCCTACTAGCTGTTTTAAGAATAAATTATATTCTTGTTTGTTACTAAATCCATTTTATAGCATTGATGAGTTTTTAAGCTCTTATATTGTTATTGTGTTTTAAACCTGATATGACATGTTTTTAAATATATATATATATATATATTTGATTAAGAATTAATATAATGGGCATAGATTTTTTTGTTTCTTTCCTCATTGCCACTGTGATATTTTTTGTGTAAGACATCTTCCTCTTTTGTAATTTTTGTATGTGTAATATAAGCTTGTACTTAGCCTAATAGTTAAAAAATTACATGTCCTATTTCAACTTTGTTGATTAATGGAATAAAGCTTCTTGATTCTTGATACATGGTGGAAACCCACCAACTACGGGCCATGCAAGCTTTAATTACATGCAGCCTGTACAAAACCTTCTGTTTTACTACAAATATTCGTAAAATATAGTTAATATTTACATATATTTTTATTGAACTACTACTAATGTTGCAGATTAGTAATCGTGGCGTCTTTTGATTGCTAAAATTTAAATGTTACACAGTAATTATATATTATTTTATTTAACTATTAACGAAGTTATTTGAAGCGGCCGTAGCTAACGGCTTAAGGCGATGGCTGATTTGATTCAGGTTCAATTCCCGATAATACCACTAATAGTTTTTGCCTTGCCATTCTCGTGGTTCGGAAGTCACGTTAAGTCGTTGGTCCCCAGGTTTAAGAATTAGAGAGGGCTTCTTATTTATTTATTTATTCATCGGACGCCGATCGTCAAGATATGGGTGAATATGGATTTCGAATGAGTGTAGTGAGTGTAGATGAGCGAATGTAGTCATTGTTACAAACTAAGGCCGACTATTCCTTAGAAAGTGTCATTGATTAATAGCCCAATGACAAATGAACAGCCGGTGATTATCAGCTGATCCTTCTCAAAATGTATTGACTCTGATTGGTATTGAACTGAGAACCTTTGGCACATGAAGCTGGGATTGAACCAACTACGCTACCAACCAACTATAGTCCTAATTTCGTCTGGTAAAAAGACAATCTAGCTTTTTTAAATACAATTTTATAACTAGAATACATCATTCTTAAAAATTAGTGGATTAATTTAGAATTGTGTCCATAATTAGATGCAGATAACATTTAGTTTATTATAATTACATAATTAATTATTTTGTTAGTTAATGTTAATATTTAAAACTACAAATTAACCAATGCAAGAAAAAACTGTTTTAACTAACAATTAAAAATATAATACAATTGTATTTCAAAGTAATTACAAATTAATATTTGTTCACTGTTATCAGTGATATCTCTGAAACTTACTGTACGTTAAAAATGTATGGTGAAAAATTACAAACATTGCCTTGCAAATTCGTAATTATTTCCAAACCACCGAAGTGTACTCTGTGTATGTTTTTTAAAATAAATGTTGTTCGTTTATGTTTTACTGAAATGTTTGTAGAAAGATTGAAAGAAGTGTGTATATGTCATTCTACAACAAGTTTTCTGCTTTCATATATACTGTAGTCCCTTTATATCTTACGTAGATAAAAACCACTAAGTTATTTAAAATTCGAAATAACTTAAATATATGCTTTTTGTATTTCATAATCTAGATACATGTAAATGGATTTTTAGACTTTATCTTATTTCAAGTAATTTAAAACTATAGGCATTTCTTAGATGCTACATATTTTACATGTATGTTTCTTTTCCTTCGTATTTTGTACGCTCAGTTTACTTCTTTTAACAATTTCAAAACTATTTAGTATGGGTCAACGTTATCATATTTCTTAGTCATTTATTGGTTGTAACAAGGGTTAGTGTGGTGTAGCTTTAATATAAAACAGTTATTAGTGTATTTAATGAATACCCTTATTCTATATTAATTGTAAAATGTGACAAAATTAATTTAGATTAATTATATCATTTAATTGGAATAGATATAATTGTTTCGTTTTAGGTTAAATATTTATAGTATTGTCATGAAGTTTTACTAATATATATCAAAAACTTAATATTTATTATGGAAAACATTTTGATGCAAAGTACTAATTAAGATAAAGTTAATGCTGCGGAGGTGACTCATGTGAATAGCAGTAGTTTATTTAATAATATTTCGATTCTAGAATAACACCACATTCGTCAGTTATGACCGAATGTGCTCTATGACTCAGCTAGATCAACTCACGGTAGTTATTGCTCTATGACGTATGTAAGATACCCACTCACTGTAGTTGTCGCTCTATGGCTCAACTAGATCGACTCACGGTAGTCGTTGCTCTATGACGTATGTAAGATACCCACTCACGGTAGTTGTTGCTCTATGACTCAACTAGATCGACTAACGGTAGTTGTTGCTCTATGACGTATGTATGATACCCACTTATGGTAGTTGTTGCTCTATGACGTATATAAGATACCCACTCATGGTAGTTGACACTATACGCTTTAAAATTTACTTCTAATCAATAGTTTTAAATGCGACTTTCCACGAAAACGTTTAATCACTACCAAACCGAACTGATAAGTACTCTGATTAAAAAGGTGATCCCTCGAGAAATCCGATGAAAGGAAAGGCCACAAACTTAATGGACTGGAACTGTTATAAATCACAGGTATGTCTAAGTGATTATGGTGCATTATATGTAAGTTATATTTCCTACCTAATTTACATGAGTTGTCTTTTATTAATTTACAGAAATTAGAAATGTGTAAGTGCCTAGTTACGTATAGTATTCTTTAGTTAAAACAACTTTTTATCCCGTAGGATTGGAGTTAGATGGCCCGAGTCTGGATTTTGTCTGAGGAAGAGAGCTAAATATCAGGCTTTTCAGTTATTCGACAATGAAACCAATAATACTTGGTTCGGATTCCATGATAAGCTGTAAGTTCCCTTAGTTATTCTGGCTATTGGAACTGCCCCTTATAAGGAACAGTCGATCTTAATATTAACAATAACTACACTCGTTATCTACATTTCATCAGTCATTCGCCATTCATATTCGACCATATCTTGAATATTGGCGTCTTAACTGCAAACAAGACACTTTGGTCCCATAAAAAATTAAACATAATTTTAATAACATTAATTATGTTTAATTTTATTAAAAAGCTATGCTTATTACGGCATAATCGATTAAATTAATATCTATTTAACTAATTTCTTAGGAAAAAACCTGTCACTTACGAAATAAATTAAGTAAAAATATAATTCCATAAAAATATAAACTTAACCACGCCTATATAACAGCACGACCCTTTTAGTATTGAAACATAAATAATATAAACTTGAGTGAATGATTATGGAATTACTTACATTAAGATTTAGACATGTTAAAGGCCAATAAGTTGGCTAGCCAGCGAGAAACTTCTTCCTAACTCGGAACCTTCATCATACCCCCACTCGCCTTCGGCACTTTCATTACAAACTTTAGTATTGTACGCCATATAC
This sequence comes from Stictocephala bisonia, assembly GCA_035578905.1. Taxonomy (NCBI): domain Eukaryota; kingdom Metazoa; phylum Arthropoda; class Insecta; order Hemiptera; family Membracidae; genus Stictocephala; species Stictocephala bisonia. Next base: position 945,443 of record JAQJVL010000214.1, on the reverse strand, counting down.
CTTCCACACAAGACCAATATCAGTTTTGATCATAACACTATATCGTGTATTGGAAAACGAAAAAGTAGCATCTTATAAAACCGTAGTAAATCTTTGATGGTACGTTTTATTTATAATAGTATTACTTGTCAATAAAACTACAGTCTTTGATTGATAAAAATGATGTAGGAGTTAAAATATTTCAACAATTACTAAAATAAAATGCGTTGTGATTTACAGTATACAATATGTTTATTGACTTGGTCCATCTATGTTTGAGAATTGAATAAGGTGAACCTTTTCCGTTAATTAACTACCAATACTTTATCCACTTCTTGATTACCACTACTTTTTTATCTCAATTACGGTTAGGTTTGGTGTCAACTAAAGTTGACCACAAACTGGTATATCCAATGATTAACATACCACCGAATGCACTCTTCGCTTTACTTACGTTCTTGAAAAGCGATAAGATAAGGCCATCGATATCGGACTCCTAGCGGATAAGGAATCCGTTAACAGTGGACTTAAAAATTATTGGGGAACTGTTTTTAGAGCATTAGAATATTTATCGATTGGTAGTGAATTAACGGAAACAAAAAAATGTAGTGGTAGTGAATTAATGGAAACAAAAAGATGTTGTGGTAGTGAATTAACGGAAAATATCCAATTATGTTTCCAGATAATTACATTCCTAAAACTGATTAATTTTCTTTGGACACTTTAATAAAGTATTCCTTATGATCGTAGTAATGACAGTAATAAACTACCTTGATACTGTAGTAAATGTACAATGGATATAGAATGTTAGGTCAGTCATTAGAACAGCCTCTATATTAAATGATAAAAGTAATTTAACTATGGAGTATTTACTTGCTTAAAAGGGAAATCATTTTGAAAGAGCCAAACAGAGACATGGACTTAAAAAATGTTTACTACACAGAAAATAAAGAAACAGAGGTAACTTTTATATAGCAATGGTAAACACCTAACACGTATTTAATTAACTGAGTTGATTTAGTAAGTATCTTACATTTATTTTATTCAAGAGGGAGTTTTACTGTGCTAATTATAGATTGTTAATCCCTGTATGATTGATTTAATTTACTACAATGACTTTTTTTACACTTAACTATATATAATGTATTTTATATACAGGGTCAGACTAGGTTTATATTTGCCATTTTGCAATGTAACTCTAATAAGGTAATTAAGGAATTAAAACCTGACCACTTCTTGTATTCAATTATTGTTTAAAAGAACGTTCAGTGGGTGTTACTGAATTCCCCCTTTTTCTTACTAAGAAGTACCTAGGTTACAATAGTATACAGTATATGAAATAAAATGTATTGCCTAGTTTATGTCTTTAATCAAACGTATATTTTAAAGTAGTAGGTATAAGTGGATAGAGGATCCCGCCATATTATTTAATAAACATGTCTGATAATCTGTGTCATTGTGTGCATTATTTGGCCCCGATCCCAATTAATTAATTCAGACTCTCGCATTTATTTAATCTGCCAAGCTGATGCTTAAGTTTAACACCATTTGATACTGACAAATGTTTAGACTAGTTAAAGATTTAATAGTTTTAATGTTAGTTATTCAAATAACACTAAAGTTTATTATACATAATAATGATTTTAAAATCATGGTAATTGGAATCATAAACAGAGTGTTTTAAAACCATTATAACTATTGTTTGTGGTATCGTTATTGGTATTTTATACGTTTTAAGAAGGTTTTAAAACGTATTATACAGCCCGTCCCTCAGCTTCCGATAATTTGACCTATGACTACCAGTCTACCCAATCTTGTATACAATATTCGTATTTTACAACTGGAACACTATAAATTAAGTATCCACTATTCGTGTATGGGTGGGCGGATGGACCAATACCACTGTTCGTGTATGGGCGGGTGGGTGGACCAATACCACTGTTCGTGTATGGGCGGGTGAGCTAATTGATTAGCAGACAAATAAAATATTACGTACTATTATTTTGGTTAGGTTAGGATAGGTTAGGTTAAAAAGAATATATAAATTTATATATATATATATATATATATATATATATATATATATATATATATATATATATATATACATATATAAGTATCTTTTCACGACTATTTGTTGATGCTGATATGGTTGTAAATAATTCCTAGCGATTGGTCAAATAATAAGTCTATTAGTAATAGATTTTACTACCCTTTCCCAGGTTAATAAAATATTTCCAACATAATTTTAACATCATAAAGTTCACCGAATATTCACCACTAACAGGTTTTTTAAAAGTGCATAAATTGAACATATTTAAACAGGGGTAATGATTTGATTTGGTTGCAATACAAGATTAAGTTATGATCATTATTTCATATATATCTTGATTATTTTTTGTTCTGAAAATTTATATAATCCCTAAATTTAACAACTGGTAATTGTTATTTGTAAAGAAGTTATAAAGCAACAACACAGTACAGGCTAATTGGTAAGGAAAATCGCAGTAGGAGTAATGAAATGGTCAGACGGCAGAAAGTTGGCAGGAAACGGGATCAGTAAACTGCTGATGAAGTAATAACACACAAAGCCTATCAGCGCGCCTTCCTTCCTAACAATAAACCTCCAGCTCGAACAGCAAGTGACATGAGACAAGCCTCACATAAATACCTTAGTCTCTTACTAGTCCATAAACTGAAAAGCTTCTTTAATTCTTTTAACGATCAAATATTATTCAATTCCACGTAATGCTGTTGCTCCCTTAATTACCCTGGCTATTGGGCTATTAATAAATAACTCTTTCTGAGGAACAGTCGACCTTAGTTAGCAACAATGACTACACTCGTTCATCTATACTCTTCACACTCATTCGCCCCTCATATTCGCCCATATCTTGACGATCAGCATCTTATGAATGAATAACGAGTTAACTTTTATGATTATGTGAATTGCTTTTATTTCTCACTTAATATGGAGAGCAATGCATATATGGGTTGCTAAAGACGTCATACTTATGTAATAATACAACTATGCAATTGTTGAAAAACATTCTTCGTATACATTTTTATACTGGTTACAAACGTATTAAATATATTTTATTAATAATCAGTGCATAAGAAAAGAAAGAATTGTTTAGTTCTTATTCCAGTGACATATTCCTAATATATACAGTGTGTGTCAAAAGTCATATAACCAAAAATTCAAATTGGCTGTAATTTATATTTTACATAACTGTAATATAATTATTCTGAGACCACCTTCTCAGGTGTAACTATATATAATATAATTAATTGCACCTTATTTATATACAAAATATATATACTTTATGCACCTTAACACCGCTGATTCACCCATGTTGTTGCCTAATTGTGGTGTAAATATGACATGGAAATTTGGAACTAAAACCCTTTTAAACTTTCTAAGCTTTGAGGCCTTACCGAAAACACTTTATCTTTCAACACTCTACCCATGTTAGAATTATAGGGAGTAAAGTCCAGATAACTAGCAAGCCACTCAACATTACTCCTTCCGTGAGGTTAGCATTTTTAAAAGCTCGATCATATATAGAGTACTTCATTAATAAATTATATGAGCTATTACATTTTATTTTTATTTATTTATTTTTGTTGTTGTGAAAATACATAATAAACGGAAAAGTTATTTTTTAAGACCTAATATTATTTTAAGTAACATAACATAAAAAACCGCTAAAACTAACAAATAACGTCATAATGACATAATATACGTATAATAACACAGAATAACACTAAATATATTATATTAGATATACATAAACTAATATGTAACGTTAATATTCCATTACTTCCTTCCACATAAGAAATTAAAATTAAAATGATATAATTATATTTAGTACAGAAAGGAATAAATAACACAAATTAATGATGGGGTTTGTTATAAATATTCCTAGTAAAGTTGAACTATAAAATGTTTTGTAACTGCTCAACTAATGAGATGGTGCAATGTTTTAGAATACTTTATGTAAAATTCTCAAACATTGTTAATACAATCATATAACCTCAAGCTAATTGTGTACCATCAATTAAATTTACAATAAATTTACAGTACAAGTGAACGTCAAACAACAGAAATATATTACAATACAAGCACGAAATGCACAAAATATTACACAATACAAGTACAAAATGCACAAATATTATGGTAATCGATTTAGTGAACCACGCTCAACTTCCTCAGACCAGAGGGATTCACAAAATAGCTTGTATTGTATGAAGTAAATTTACAGCTGCACGTAAATGAGTAAAACAGGTATTATGCTAATTAAATATCTATTCATTAAATTTACTCATACCATATAACACAAAGATATCGAAAACATAATCAATTCGTAATGTAAGTTATATATTTCCTTAAAAAAAGACACGCAGTAAGTTATGGTCATATACAACAGTTTAGAACAATTATAAATATTTTAGACTCTAGGAAACGTGAACATTACTGGCACTGGACCAAAGCTACCTTTAACATGCAATGTATACTCATCACTAGGGTAATCAGACCCCCGGAGGTTTGTATATTGGCCGTTACTTTGCACAACTGCTGTATAACAATGGAGGTTGGTGCTATGTATCGACTCTTCATATGCGATGTACACTCATCACTAGGGTAATCAGCCCCCCGGAGGATTGTATATTGGCCGTTACTTTGCACAACTGCTGTACAACAATGGTGGTTGGTGTTATGTGTCGTTTCTTACAATGCAATATACATTCATCACTAGGGTAATCAGCTCCGTGGAGGTTTGTATATTGGCCGTACTTTGCACAACTGCTGTATAACAATGGTGGTTAGCGACATGTATCGTCTCTTAACATGCAATGTACAATCATCACTAGGGTAATCGGCCCCCCGGAGGTTTGTATATTAGCCGTTATTTTACACAACTGCTGTATAACAATAGCGGTTGGTGTTGTGTATCGTCTCTTAACATGCAATGTACACTCATCACTAGGGTAATCAGCTCCGCAGAGGTTTGTATATAGGCCGTACTTTGCACAACTGCTGTATAACAATGGCGGTTGGCGACATGTATCATCTCTTAACATGCAATGTACAATCATCACTAGGGTAATCAGCCTTCCGGAGGTTTGTATATTAGCCGTTATTTTACACAACTGCTGTATAACAATACCGGTTGGTGTTGTGTATCGTCTCTTAACATGCAATGTACACTCATCACTAGGGTAATCGGCCCCCCAGAGGATTGTATAATGGCCATTGCTTTGCACAACTTCTGTATACCAATGGCGGTTGGTGTTGTGCATCGTCTTATATGGTTACTCTTAACATGCAATGTACACTCATCCCTAGGGTAATCAGCCTTCCGGAGGTTTGTATATTAGCCGTTATTTTACACAACTGCTGTATAACAATACCGGTTGGTGTTGTGTATCGTCTCTTAACATGCAATGTACACTCATCACTAGGGTAATCGGCCCCCCAGAGGATTGTATAATGGCCATTGCTTTGCACAACTACTGTATAACAATGGCGGTTGGTGTTATGTATCGTATCTTAATATGCGATGTACACTCATCATTAGGGTAATCAGCCCCCCGGAGGTTTGTATATTGGCCGTTACTTTGCACAACTGATGTATATCAATGTTGGTTTGTGTTATATATCGTTACTTAACATGCCATGTATACTCATCACTAGGGTAATCAGCCCCCCGGAGGTTTGTATATTGGCCGTTACTTTGCACAACTGATGTATATCAATGTTGGTTTGTGTTATGTATCGTCTCTTAACATGCAATGTATACTCATCACTAGGCTAATCAGCCCCCCGGAGGTTTGTATATTGGCCGTTACTTTGCACAACTGATGTATATCAATGTGGGTTTGTGTTATGCATCGACTCTTAACATGCAATGTATACTCATCACTAGGTTAATCAGCCCCCCGGAGGTTTGTATATTGGCCGTTACTTTGCACAACTGATGTATAACAAAGGCGGTTGGCGTCATGTATCGTCTCTTAACATGCAATGTATACTCATCACTAGGGTAATCAGCCCCCCGGAGGTTTGTATATTGGCTGTTACTTTGCACAACTGATTTATAACAAAGGTGGTTGGCGTCATGTATCGTCTCTTAACATGCAATGTATACTCATCACTAGGGTAATCAGCCCCCCGGAGGTTTGTATATTGGCCTTTACTTTTGCTCAACTGCTGTATATCAATGTTGGTTTGTGTTATATATCGTCTCTTAACATGCAATGTATACTCATCACTAGGGTAATCAGCCCCCCGGAGGTTTGTATATTGGCCTTTACTTTGCTCAACTGCTGTATATCAATGTTGGTTTGTGTTATATATCGTCTCTTAACATGCAATGTATACTCATCACTAGGGTAATCAGCCCCCAGAGGTTTGTATATTAGCCGTTACTTTGAACAACTGCTGAATAACAATGGTGGTTGGTGTTATGTATCGTCTCTTAACATGCCATGTATACTCATCACTAGGGTAATCAGCCCCCCGGAAGTTTGGATTTGTATATTGGCCGTTACTTTACACAGCTGCTATATAACAATGGTGGTTGGTGTTATTAATCGTCTTTTAAGGTAAATCCTAATGAAGTTTTACACCTCGGTGTCGAGAACTAAAAACTTCTTTCTTATGATTTTCTCATAGTCCTAATATAGTCACTAAATTGTGATTCGAATGCTCCCAAAGAGGTTTTATAAATTAAAAGGTCATAAACTATTCACAATTTATGTACATAATGAACTCTTATAATGTTTATAAATTAACTTGTAATATTTTTTAGGGCTTCAATAATTTATGGTTAAGATTAAAATAAGTATAGATATACACTTCCACTATTTTACAGTAATTTTTATGGCGTCTTTGTTTGTGATACTAAATGCGTAACGTATTTGGATTACTTAATGTCAAATTGCTTGTTCTCACAATGTTAACATTAGCACTTTATGCATAAATGTATGACGTATTAATGTTGCCATACACTAACAAAACACTCATAGTAATGGATAAAAACTACCTATTAGTTTCATATATTTTTTTATATATCAGTTAATAGTCTCTCCAGTAATATCTATAAAATAATGTAGTATAATAACTTCTACAGTGTGTGCCAGAAGTATATGATGTATCATATTTTGTGTTTTCATATAAATAAAGAAAATATAAGATATTCATATATCACAGTTGAGACGAAAAGTACGATTGAAGATAGATAGGGAGCCGGTTCCCTTTGAGTCCATAAACTCACTTATGACAGAGTTGTTTTAAAGTGATAAATGCTCATTTCTCTCTAGTTTCCATATATTCAACTTTGACTAAGTTTCCTAACCATAAGTTAGTTGCTTTCATACAGTTAAGAGATACATCAGTAACCGTGTTGTTGTTTGTGAAGGGAGAGATCTATCGATAGTTTATCGTAGATTTAGTTGGAGTAGGGTCATCACTGCTGACACAGATTGTGAATTATCATTTTTGTCTATGATTTGGGAATGTGGCAAAGCCATTGAATAAGTGAATCTCACAGCGACCTCGACGTACTTACTTATTGGCTGGGAAGGGTTTTATAAATAATCACAATAATTGCTATGTATTATTTCATAAGATGGTGAGGTCGTGTAATTGGTTTTCTGTGACTTAATTATTTCCCAATTTTATAATCAAAATTGGTGAATGTACCTTCCCTTGAAACAGGAAAAATACAACAAAGGTTTTTAACCACTACATTAGAACTTGTGGCCTTATGAAGTTGTGAATTTAGCTGATTTTAAATCAACTAAAAGACAATTCTGTTCAAAGTACATATTTTTTTATAACTACTTTTTTCCACATAATTGAAGGAATTAACATGTTTTTCATTTTTTAAATGTATAAATATTCATAATTTTAAAGGTAAAAAATGTAAAATAAAGGTATTTTAACCTTTAAAAGTATAAACATTTATTCGTTTAAAAAATGTAAAACATGTTAAACCCTTCAATTATATGTTAAAAACGTAGTTGTAAAAAATACAATTGTACTTTGGACAGCTTTGTCTTTTATTTGATTAAAAAAATAATAATTTCACCACTAAATAAGGCCACAAGTTTTAATCTTGTGGTTAAAGTTTTTTTCTTGTCTCAAGGGAAGGTACATTAACTAATTTTGATTATAAAATTGGGAAATAATTAATTCACCGAAAACCGATTGCGCCACCTTCCAGTCAGTTTTATTTAAATTGCTTGTTTTATGAAAAGTGTTATTAATTGTAAAAAGAAGTAAAAGTTGTGTTTATTTTAGGCTTAATCTCTTTTAACCATCATAACGAATTCAATGTTTTTAAGTTCATAAAGCCTTATATTGAATTACTTATTTGTGAAAATTATATCCCTAAAGTTAGCTACTGTAAGGTAATGTTCTTCTTTTCAAATAAAAACGACTAGATGGAAGGCAGACAATTACATTTAACTCAAATTCAAGCTAATGAATAAAACATTCATTAGCCTTCTGGGAGCAAGAACCTAACACTTCTGACTTGTTGAACGTTAACTACAGCTTTACTTCCATAATGAGTTCGTTTAATTATTCATACATGGTTGTGTATTATATCAAGAAGCACAATTACTTTTAATTAATTATAGTGTAGAGTATATTTTGTCAGTATTGAAACGATATCCTACCTATATTTCAGGTTTGATCCAATTTTCACCCCTTAAATAAATAATTCCTACATCAAAGGCATCCGATAGTTACAATTAATTATTTACTAAAAATAATTTACAGGATTTAATTTGTATTCTTAACTTATAATCTTGGAGACTTAACTACTAAAATACCACAGTTTTTTAACAGTTTCTTTTAAAACTTGTTACGTTATATAAAAAATATTACTAAAGTCCATCAGCAAGTTCACGAGCATTCCCGCATATATAATAGGACCATCATCGTTTACGAGCATGTCCTCACATGTAATAGGACCATCAGCAAGTTCACGAGCATGTCCTCACATGTAATAGGACCATCAGCAAGTTCACGAGCATGCCCGCACGTGTAATAGGACCATCAGCAAGTTCACGAGCATGTCCGCACATGTAATAGGACCATCAGCAAGTTCACGAGCATGCTCGCACGTGTAACAGGACCATCTGCAAGTTCACGAGCATGCTCGCACGTGTAATAGGACCATCTGCAAGTTCACGAGCATGCTCGCACGTGTAATAGGACCATCTGCAAGTTCACGAGCATGCTCGCACGTGTAACAGGACCACCTGCAAGTTCACGAGCATGCTCGCACGTGTAATAGGACCATCTGCAAGTTCACGAGCATGCTCGCACGTGTAATAGGACCATCTGCAAGTTCACGAGCATGCTCGCACGTGTAATAGGACCATCTGCAAGTTCACGAGCATGCTCGCACGTGTAATAGGACCATCTGCAAGTTCACGAGCATGTTCGCACGTGTAATAGGACCATCTGCAATTTCACGAGCATGCCCGCACGTGTAATAGGACCATCTGCAAGTTCACGAGCATGCTCGCACGTGTAACAGGACCATCAGCAAGTTCACGAGCATGTCCACACGTGTAATAATCCCTTTAAATGTTTATTGCTTTTATTCACTTACAATCATCACATGACTATTGCATTTGGCCTTTAATAATATTGCTGAACATTATTCTAATGATTAAATTTGTATAAAATACTATGAATAATGAAAAATATTTTCGTAGAGGTAGTTGAGATTTTCTAGGAAGACATTTCTTACTTCAAATGTTCACAAAATGCCAAAATTTCGTTGTATGTCTTTAATTGAAAGTGATATCTGACCATTTCTACAGTATCACCAGAACAGTACGTAAATTCTATAGTATTATACCAGCGTATGTCAGTACGGGTGAAATATTTAACATAATCTCGGTCAATAATTGACAACCTCAACCCCGTAAATTAATACAAATTATATCAAAATATAAAACAGTAAAATAGCACAAATACACAAAATTTATTATTTGTGTACATCAACAGAGTACATAAGATTAGTGATAGAACATGAGTTTCCATAAATAAATACCGTTCAAAAAATTAAAAATAGGAACTATACATTTTTACAGAACAGCAACAGAGTTTTATTTCAATCGACTCTAGTTTAGATTGTTGGGTGGTGAATTAATGAGACCGCTGAAAGGTTTTTATTTCCAGAGTCAGTTTTTTTTCGACGAATATGATGGCTTTACACATCCAAACATCCGGTAAATCTCATCGCCACATTCATAGTATGAGATTGTACATACATCCGTAATAGGATGAATATAATATTTATTGAATCACCTAAATATCTTCTAACTTTACCTTACCATTATTCTAAGGAAAATAAAACTATTTAAATATATATCTCAAGACATGATATGAATATGATAAATGAAAACATATAATTTTCAATCTCACCTGTATACAAATGATAATTTAGCATGTGATTGTAGAAGTAGCCCTATTACCTGTGACTATATTTTTATCTTCTTTATTTTCTTAATTATTTTATGGCCTCTCATAGCTACATTGTGTGGTTCCACACTATGCCTTACATTTTCTAAACGATCATAGCATATTTTTTGTCATTACGAATTACTATTTGCTATGTAAATTAAAAGTATTATGGCTTCTAATAAGTATTTAAAAAATTATTTTCATGAAAATAATTGTAAGGTTAAGTTGAAGGATATTTTGCTAAACCAATAAACGTTCAATAAATAAATTTGATAGCTACCTTATACAGTATCACTCTGTATTATAAAGATATGTATATGGAAATCACATTTATTTACTGCAATTAAAATAAACAAAATTTACACTCTCAGGATAGGTAAAATGATATTGATTATAACTGGCTTCAGTTCAGGCTATTCATGTACATAAAAAGAAACAAATAACTCAAGTTAACTAGCTTTGCCCTAGCCACATAAAAGCATAAAAAGGAAAAATCATAATTAATTTGCTCGTTTTCATTACTTTTATGTGAAGTAATAATGTTCCCCATCGTGTTTATTCAGATGAACTTTTGTAAAAGTTAGCGATGATAAGGATATATCATGGTACAAATTAAGATATATTTTATTTCAATTTCTAGTCTATACATAAAATCAAAATCTAGTTGAAGAACTTAAAATCTCTTTTCAACAAAGCAAACTTTACCTTAATACTTTGGTATGTTTTGGAGACTACAAGAACGGGGAAATGATATGCAAACACTTCAGTAATGTATCTGAGCAGCTACACTGGTTGTATTTACCAGGCCTTATGTAAATAAAACTGTTTTATTAACATAAAATCGGTAAACCGTCTTGGTTTACCGATTTTACATTTTCTGTCTCAATATTAGAATTGTTAATAAAAACACTACATTAAGAAGTAAATCTTAAATCATGTTTACGATTAGGTTTTATTGAAAGTAAATCGTCCCACCCATACACAAACTGTGGTATGGATCAGCCACCAACCCATACACGATCAGTAGGATTGACACAAGTGCCCACCAATACACGAACTGTGGTATGGTCCAGCAACCAATCCATACACAAACTGTGGTATTGACCCAAGCGCCCACCCATACACAAACTGTAGTATTGACACAAGCGCCCACCCATACACTAACTGTGGTATTGACCCAAGCGCCCACCCATACACAAACTGTAGTACTGACACAAGCGCCCACCCATACACTAACTGTGGTATTGACCCAAGCGCCCACCCGTACACAAACTGTAGTATTGACACAAGCGCCCACCCATACACTAACTGTGGTATTGTCCCAAGCTCCCACCCATACACAAACTGTAGTATTGACACAAGCGCCCACCCATACACTAACTGTGGTATTGACCCAAGCGCCCACCCATAAACAAACTGTGGTATGGTTCAGCAACCAACCCATACACAAACTGTAGTATTGAAATAAGCGCCCACCCATACACAAATTGTGGTATGGTTCAGCAACCAACCCATACACAAATGTTAGTATTGACAATAGCACCCACCCATACACAGACTTTAGTATTGACACAAGTGCCCACCCATACAAAAATTGTGGTAAGGTTCAGCAACCAACCCATACATGTACTGTAGTATTGACCCAAGCGCCCAACAATACTCAAACTGTAGTATTGACACAAGCACCCACCCATTCACAAACTGTGGTATGGTTCAGCAACCAACCCATACACGAACTGTAGTATTGACCCAAGCGCCCACCCATTCACAAACTGTGGTATGGTTCAGCAACCAACCCATACACGAACTGTAGTATTGGCACAAGTGCCCACCCATACACAAACTGTAGTATTGACACAAGAGCTCACAAATACACAAATTGTGGTATAGTTCAGCAACCAACCCATACACGAACTGTAGTATTGAGCCAAGCGTCCACCCATACACTATCTGTGGTATTGACCCAAGCACCCACCCATTCACAAACTGTGGTATAGTTCAGCAACCAACCCATACATGTACTGTAGTATTGACCCAAGCGCCCAACAATACTCAAACTGTAGTATTGACACAAGCACCCACCCATACACTAACTGTGGTATTGACCCAACCGCCCACCCATACACAAACTGTGGTATGGTTCAGCAACCAACCCATACATGAACTGTAGTACTGACACAAGCGCCTACCCATACAGAAACTGTGGTATGTGTCAGCAATCAACCCATACACAAACTGTAGTATTGACACAAGCGCTCACCTATACTTTAACTGTTATATTGGTACCCAAGTGCCCACCCATACACAAACGGTAGTAATGACTCAAGCGCCCACCCATACACAAACTGTAATATTGACACAAGCGCCCATACATACACAAATTGTGGTATATTTCAGCAACCAACCCATACACGAACTGTAGTATTGAGCCAAGCGTCCACCCATACACTAACTGTAGTATTGACCCAAGCGCCCACCCACACACAAACTATGGTATGGTTCAGCCACCAACCCATACACGAACTGTAGTATTGACACAAGCGCTCACCCATACAGAAACTGTGGTATGTGTCAGCAATCAACCCATACACAAACTGTAGTATTGACACAAGCGCTCACCCATACATTAACTGTGGTATGTGTCAGCAATCAACCCATACACAAACTGTGGTATGTGTCAGCAATCAACCCATACACAAACTGTAGTATTGACACAAGCGCCCACCCATACATTAACTGTGGTATGGTTCATCGACCAACCCATACACGAACTGTAGTATTGACCCAAGCACCCACCCATACACTAACTGTGGTATTGGCCCAAGCACCCACCTATACACAAACTCTGGTATAGTTCAGCAACCAACCCATACAAGAACTGTAGTATTGACCCAAGTGCCACCCATACACTAACTGTGGTATTGGCTCATGCACCCACTCATACACAAACTGTGGTATGGTTTAGCAACCAACCCATACACGAACTGTAGTATTGAGCCAAGCGCATACCAATACACGAACTTTAGTACTGACCCAAGTGTCCACCCATACACCAACTGTAGTTTTGACACATGCGCCCCATACACAAACTGTGGTATGATTCAGCAACCAACCCATACACGAAATATAGTATTGACCCAAGCGGCCATCCATACACTAACTGTGTTATTGGCCCACGCACCCACCCATACACTAACTGTAGTATTGATACAAGCGCCCCATACACAAACTGTAGTATTGACCCATGCGCATACCCATACACGAACCGTGGTATTTATCAAGCGTTCACCCACACATGAACCATGCTATTTATCCAAGCACCCACCCATACACGAACTATGGTACTGACCCAAGTGCCCACCAATACACTATCCACGGTATTTATCCAAGCGCCCACCCATACACGAACCATGGTATTTATCCAAGTGCCTACCAATACATGAACCGTGGTATTTATCCAAGCACCCACCCATCATCGAACCATGCTATTTATCCAAGCACCCACCCTTACACGAACTAGGGTATTGACTCATGTGCCCACCCATACACTCATTATTAGGTGAACAATGAGATCAGAAATGTACTATTATTGAAATGCAGCTATAAATGAGAACTGCGCCAACTATTTTCAGTTTACTTACTTCTTTATATAAATCTCAGACATACGTAGTATACATTACTTTAAGCATCGACTGATTCAATCTAAATTATTGGGAAATAACACCATCGGTTTGATGGATTGAATACACCAACAACTGTGTAACTCTTCCCGTCAAAGTCAAAGTAAGTCTATTTACACATAAAATGTCTTTACGACAGACGTCATTCAGCGAAGACTGCAACTGACAGATGTCTCAGAGTTGAACCACTTTGAAAGTGAAATTTTATGTTCAATAAATTTCATTAATAAATTCTTGTCTCCGGATTTTGGTTCTACATAGTTTCTACAGGTCTGTATTGAAATCATCATAAATTCCTTAAGAACTCTCATGAAATATAATTTATACCAATGATATCAATATTTGAATAAATACTATCAATGTTTAGTTTAATTTATGACAAAATATAATTTATTTTGCATTTTACATTCATATGCAGTGTTGTTTATAGGTTAAAAACGTATTTCTTTGTAATAATCATGAAGACTAGACTCAAAACATATCGTGTATATTAGGGTTTTGTTTTATCATTCTGGTACATTGTTAAGACTGAGATAAGTAAATTTATTGTGTCGTTCTGTGGTACTAAACAGTACAAGTAAACATCGAACAACACAAATGTATTACAAGTACAAAATGCACAAATATTATGGTAATCGATTTTAGTGAACCACGCTCACCTTCTGGTTCACAAAACTGAGGACCAGAGGGAATCACATTTCCTTTGTGACTCCCTCTGGTCTGAGGAAGGTGATCGTGGTTCACCGAAATCGATCACCATAATATTTGTGTATTCTGTATTTGTATTGTAATATATTTGTGCATTTTGTGCTTATATTGTAATAAATTTGTGTTGTGTGACGTTTACTTGTACTGTATATATACCAACACGTATTATGTTAATTAAAAAACTAGTGGTACTAAACAAAAGTACTGGATTTATGTAGTATTTTTTATCAGGAAACAAATCCATGTTTAATAATGTGGAAGGTAATAATTATTGGACATTTCAAATAGGAAAATTCTAAATAAATTGCAGCAGCCAATTCAAAAACTGTGATTGACATTTGTAATTACTTACACATATTTCAAATTAATACACAGAATCAGAAGTAAATTGCACACAAATTTGTTTACAATATAAAAACATCCTATTGAATAGTGAACTCTTCACATAAATTTGTTTACAATACAAATACGAAGTATCAGATAGCTAATATTTTACGTACATTCATTTTCATGTATTGGTTTAGAGTGTCCAGTAATTAGAGTGTCCAGTAATTAGAGTGTCCAGTAATTACGTGATTAAACTTAAACAGTTCATTTTTCAATTCAAAATATATAATTTCTAATAAAGCTTAGTCATATCTCGCTTTGCTTTCTGACTGTCTGTTTGTGTTTTTTACTAAAAAATCTTTCAAGTTGATAAAGTGTAACAGTCTACTCTCACTTATTTTACTCTTGGTATATTTTGGTATGGCCAACCAAATATTATTGGTTTTTATCATTCGGCGATGGCCGCGCTGGATGTCCAAACACATAATTGAGACATAGATGTTGCACAAATCATCGCCTGAAGTTGTAGGCACCCCTTAAAATTCTATATTGATCGTCTACTGCGCTCATAGAGCCTTGCCGTTTCAAACCCGTTCTCGGCAGACCCGTACTTCAACCTGCTCAACTCTTATCGCTGTCGTGTCCATCATGATGAGCTTGCTAGTACCTTTGGACGGTTTTACGTGCTGTTTCTGTCTGGTTGTTGAAGAGTGAAGACCCTGGCTACTTCGAGCTACCTTCTACTCTTCGGAGGATTATTTTATCACTCATTTTAGTGAAGATGTGAGATTTAACTCTTTATATGACTATTTAAAATATTTTCTTATACTTTTTGGAAATGTGCAATTTTTTTGCCTCATAATTTAATACTTTGAATATTCAACTTAACTTCAAGATTAGACAAACTCAATATTACTAGAATAAAACCTCCAGATGTAATTCTATATTTTTTGATTTGCACAACATTTATATTTTTCACAACTATTACACCTTATTTTTGTGTGTCTAGTTTAATGTAAACTGGGAAACCTTTTAAATTGGAACATTACCAAATTCTAACTTACATTCCTGTCGTGCCCTGACAGTCTGGTTTTACGGTTGTTCACATTATTTCTTATGTTCAATTTAATCATTTCCTTTTAACATTTGTTTACTCGTTCCTTTTGGGATTTTCACAATTTAATTCAAGTTACTTGGTTAGGTTTAATAATTTAACAATTAAATTGTACATCACATTCTCATTCTGAGTGTCGAATATATTTATTACATTTGAACGGCCAGATAGCCACTAAGTTTAGACATGTTGAATATGAATCTAACAATGTATTGAAGATGAGTTTTCCCTCAAATGATTTATTTTTGCTGTAAATACTCCAAATATATTGTTGTACATATTTTTAATAGGAAAATATTGATTGTTATTTCATTGCTATTGTATTAATGTTTCACAGCAGATGCCTTCTTTATCATTGTTGTTCGATAATGTATTGCTCATTATTAATACTTCTGTCCATCTCTACAGAGTTTAGCTTATTGTAAATAATTTTTGTTAACTTGTAAATAATTGGTCTTAACCAGTTATTTACAAGTTAACAAACTGAAAATACTTATTTAAATAAATTATGTTAATATGATTCCCCACTTTTAATTGTAGATTACTTTGAGTAATGGTTGAAATTACTTATTCAATCACAGTAGTTTTCTTCTGATTTAATGTGGTTTTATTGATTGATGTTGTAATTAGTCTCACAATGTTTTAATGTGTACATTTTGGAAACAATACTTGAATTTAAAAATGCATAAAGATAAACACTTCTATTTTGGATCAATCAATATAAAGATTAATAGTGGAAAAGTTACATTTATATGTGGAAAATTGATACAAATATTGCTTTTATATTTTATGCAATAATTGATAAACGTAATTGTTTATGATCATTCAAGGTGATAGTTTTATATTGTTCTTATGTTTGTGAACTTAGTATTTGTTAGGCCACATTACTATAAACTAGGGTCTATTGTACAGGGTTTATGTCCTTTCGTGGAGTCAAGTAGTAAGCTACACTGCGTCTCTTGTGTGTCCTCTGTGGCACTGTGACTTCTATCGCAACTTGGACCTTTCACTTGAGTGATCTGTTCAGACTACATTCCGATAAGTGGAAACCATTACATTGTATATAATAGTTGTAAATGTTATTGGGTATTAGTCATTGTGTATTTTATGTGTATAGTGTTATTCTTTTCTTTCTCTCTTTCGAGATATATAACTTTGGAAGTCCAGCTGGCTATTCATAAACAAAATTTAAAATTACTTTGATCTTTAAGGTTAAATACCTTTAATCATTTTCCCAAACTTATATATTGAGTCATATGTTTTGCAGTACCTCACTGCTTAGTAGTATACTTGGGTGCTGATTAGAAATCTTATGATTGTATCGAAACCTGGTTGTTAACATGGTAAAAGGATTAATATTTGCAAATACAAAAATACTTATTGAATGTTTTTGAATAATTTAGTATACCTGTTTATACAACTGCCATTAATTAAATTACAAATGAGATGTAATGTTGCTTTTGGATTTTCTTAAGAATTACTAACTGATGACTTGTTCTGCAATTTGTTTTATGCTAATTATGCTAAGATTAATAGCACAGTAATTGAAATCTTTACTTTTACAATAATATTTACTGTTTAATTTTGAAAGCTATTAGTATTGAAGCTACAAATATTTATTATTGGTTTTACTCCTACAAGGAATTAAATTGCTTATTAATTTTTTTAATCTATTCTATACTTATCAAGGTCAAGTATCAAGGTCAATTGTTGTTTACTTATGGGAGTTGTACTAAGCTCCATATTATTTATGAGTTATTGTAAAACCAAGATAACCTGGAACGGCTAAGTGGTTCTCAATAAATACTATTGCTGTCAGGGTCCTTCCCTTCCTCATTTGGGAACCTGAGTGGACTTTAGCTAATGAGTGGCGCCCTCCCACTGTACCGTTCGGAATTGGATCCCCCCATTCTGCTTTTGGGTTAGCTGGCAACCGCCTTGTACTAAACATTTACGAACGTGGCAAAAGGTATTAACATAACACGTTTTACACCAATTTGTTTAAGAAAAATAAATATTTTAAAAATGGTTTGAAATAATTATTCCTTCTGGTTTCAAAATGGTGGCAATACTAAGTATTATAATTATTTATGTAATGTTATCTCAGATTCATAAAGAGTGTTGTGTAAAGTCTGTAGTTTTTTTAATGATATATGCAATTGGCATAAAAGCTATTTTATAGCATTAGTAAAATAAAGTAAATAAACAAATAGTCTAAATAACCCAACACCCTTAAATTTCATAATAAATACACAACTGCAAAAAAATATATAAAAGAACTGTATGAACGTTAAAGACCAAACGTATTGTGCCATGATAAATAATAATAGATTTTATGTTTTCCTGAAAAGTTTACATGAAGACAAATATAACGGGCCGTTTATTTTGTAAGTTATAGGCTGCTAAATAATAATAATAACCTGAATAGTAAGAAACAGCTGATTTAATAATAATCAGATGGATATAATGCTGACATGATCTACAGTCAATATTAACTTTATTAAAGTAAATACACGAGAAAGGCCAGGAAAGCTTTAATTTCTCTGCCATTATTTATCCTAGCACAACAAACTTGTTTTTAAAATGCTCAAATATTGTTTTACATATATTGTTACTCTTGTGTGTTTACTAAAAAATTTTGGGTTTTGAGTTAATAAGATTATAAAACTGTATGGACGCAATTTCAAAACCGAAAGTATGGATTATTTAAAACTTTGTTTAAGTATTGTAATTGTTTATACTAACAGTGTATAAGGAACTACATTCAAGATTTATTGGCTGTTGAATTTTTTATTAAAAGGCACGAACACACAGGCAGATGGAAAGCTAAGTGAGATAGACTATGCTTTATTAGAAATGTCTTGTATATTTTGATTTAAAAAGTCGCCAGGCGAAGTTTGACCCCGCAATTACTTGACACCTTGAATAAGCACGTCTTATCAGATAGCAAACATAGCACATAAATTTAGTTTCAGTATAAACACGGCTTATCAGAGAGCGAACTTTATACTTACGTTTATTTTCAATATAAACACGCCTTATCAGGTGGCGAACTTTGTCCATACATTTGGTTTAAATATAAACCAGACTTATCAGGTGGCGAACTTTGTCCATACATTTGGTTTAAATATAAACCAGACTTATCAGATGGCGAACTTTGTCCATACATTTGGTTTAAATATAAACCAGACTTATCAGATGGCGAACTTTGTCCATACATTTGGTTTAAATATAAACCAGACTTATCAGATGGCGAACTTTGTCCATACATTTGTTTTAAATATAAACCAGACTTATCAGATGGCGAACTTTGTCCATACATTTGGTTTAAATATAAACCAGACTTATCAGGTGGCGAACTTTGTCCATACATTTGGTTTAAATATAAACCAGACTTATCAGATGGCGAACTTTGTCCATACATTTGGTTTAAATATAAACCAGACTTATCAGATGGCGAACTTTGTCCATACATTTGGTTCAAATATAAACCAGACTTATCAGATGGCGAACTTTGTCCATACATTTGGTTTAAATAAAAACACTCCTTATCAGGTGGCTATCATTGCACTTACATTTGTTTTTATCAAAAACACGTCTTATCAGATGGCGAACATTGCACATACATTTGGTTTCAATATAAACACGTTTTATAAGATGGCGACTTTGCGCAAACATTTTGATCAATATAAAACACATCTTATCAACAGAACATTGCACACATATTTGGTTTCAATATAAGAACGTGATTTTCATATAATGGCAAACTTTGCATATACATTTGTTTTTAATATAAACACTTGTTATCAAATAGTAAATATTGCACATACATGTGTTTTTCATTAATATTACACTGGTGTTTTTCATTAATATTATGCTGGAATAAATACACATTTTATATTATGTAGACATCCCTTCTTATTTATTCGATTGTTTTGGCATAAAGATATGTATAGTCTAGCAGTTCATATCATCCCTCTGCTTACGGTGCATTTAATATCTACAGAAAACGGAAAATATTAAAGATACTCCTGACACGTAGTTACTGTTTTAATGGATACAATAACTAGTAGTTTGGCTCAATATTCAAATTGTATTACAACGTAAGGTTTTTAAGAACCAAAAACACTTTGATATTTGGTCCTGTAAAATAATGTTGAGGGTCGTGTAACATTGGCATACGCTAAACAATTTATTGAAATAACATGTCGTAAACATGTTTAAACATTAGAAGAGTTGTTTTATTAAGAAAACGATGAATATATTTTTAAATGGATTGTAGATATAGATCTATAGTCTAAGAGTTAGATACGTCTCTAAGAGTTATTTTTTGTTTTCCTACAAGTAATATTTTGTTGTCTGCAATAATCGAAGTATACGAGCTTCACACTATTAGAGAAGTCTGGGGTGTCCAGGTTGAGTAGGAGTCAAGGTTCAGATGCACTGTAGGCGAGAGAACTGAGTGTCAGGCTTGTCAGTTAGCTGAAAATCAGACCAACACTTCGTGGTTCGGATTCCACATAAAGATGTAGGTCCCTTAGTTTCCCTTGCTATTGGGCTATTAATAAATAGCTCTATATGAGGAACAGTCGACCTTAGTTAGTGTAGTGTAATGACTAAATTCGTTCATATACACTCACCACTCTCATTTACCCCTCATATTTGCCCATATCTTGACGATCGGCGTTTTATGAATGAATAATAACAATAAATTGTATGAATAAGGACTTTTTTTAGTTTTAAAAGTATAACAAAATATTAGCTCCGAAAATTATTTTTTATAGTATTTTATGTTTAATTCGTGGCTACTTAGATGTATTTTGTCATATCATTTTAAATATGTAACACGGAGATTATTAAAACAACGATTACAATATGAAACTACGTGCAATAACATCATAATTAAAATAGCTACTAGGTCTCTAATACAAAACGCTATTTTAAATCTGCTATGATCTGTAAATGACAAATAATTTCATAATAACAGATTTATACTACATATTTGTTTATTTGAATACAATAATCAAGAACCGTGGGTACATAACCATATTTCACTTGCCATAACAGCGATTTATGGCATATATTATTTAATATACTAATCCATTCACTGTCATCATCCTATTCCATTAGCTTTAAATTAGAGGATTTTAGAATAGTAATGATAAAATTTTTAATATAATGTATTTAGAACTGTTGTCCTAATATTCACATATATGACAATGGCTTGATTAAATTAAAAGACATTATTATTTTTGTAACCTATAATAATAACAACCTGAAGGAGATATCAAACGTGTTCGATTACAGTAAATTACCAAATGATAGTAAATGTTTTTAAAATCCTTAAAAAACCGACGGAAAAACGTAAAACAATTCTTTCGGCTTGTGATCCAGGAATTGAGAGAGATATCTTCACCTGTTTTCAAATAAAGACCTTAAACTAATAGGATATCAATGGGTCGTTAACCCCCTCCCCCCTGCCCAAAGCTGACTTGAAGCACCGACTGGAAAACACTAAACAATTCGTTCGACTTGTGAGGCAGAAAATGTCAGAGGTTTTCACCTGCTTTCAAGTAAAGAGCTTAAAACTAATAGGATAATTAAAACGTTTGTTATAATTTAGTAAAAAAAAAAAAGGTTTCTTTAAGCCAATTAATTGTTATTAAATTTAAGATGATGTAATAATAATACCTTGAAGAGATAAGCAGTTGACGAAAATGTGACATTGCCTTAATGTATGAATGTAATTTTACCAAATAAATTTACAAACACCTGCACTTCATTTAATCATGTTATGACAAAATAGCATCTTTCATCGCTAAAATTGTTAAATAAATAGGTTGGTAATAATTACAAAATTAAGTAAAAATAATAAAGTTGAGTCAAAAGTAAACAAATTAATTAACAAATACTGTAAATCTTATCTGAAGGCTTCAATTCCTAAATTTATAAAGAGGATTAGTATCTAGTTCTTTGTGCAAAGGTAATAACGCATCTATTTCTCTCCTCCACTACAAGAACGTTATGTTATCTCTCTTCAAGTACACTTGATGTTATTATGAGCTTTATAAATAGTATCACAGAGAAAAGATAATAAGAGGCTAGATTGCTATGGCATTGATCGTTTTTTAAATGTTACACGGACAGGTACTATTATTGTCAATCTTTATATAGTTTATGGTAATAATCACTACGTTTATCCTTCAGTATTTGGTAGGGAATAAGGGGAGGAACTGAACACGGTGCTGGCCCTGCCATCCACATAAAGAACTGGAGAACTACTCGACAGTCCAAATCTCTGTAACTCAAAATACTTCTCATTGCATCGTATTTAAATAAGTATTTTTAAGATAATGAACTAGATATAACCCTAATATAATCAAACCATAGTAAATCCACAAATATTAAATACTCAAATATAAATCAATTACCGGTTTATATGTGTTTTGCTTTAAGTTGGTGGCAGTACATAATGTAGAATCCAGTAAATAAATAGTAGACAAAAAACAATTCATTTTGTCATAATAGAACTTTTTGTCATTCATAATAGAACTTTTTAATGTGGAAAAAAATATGTTATTATTAATATTGAATTTTTATTTGAAACGATATGTTGCTTAACTTTACAATAATGTTTATAAAACCAGTGGTGTTTAGATAGTTGTTAAAATAAAAATGAAATAATAATAAAAATTTGAAAACAATAATAATAATTTTAAAATTGTTTATTAAATACTAACTTTTAACATAAACCCGTTTACCGAGTGTTGTAACAATCGTAAAGACAACAACAAAGATATTAAATTGTTTTATGCAAAAAAGAAAAATTCTTATATTTTATCCAGAATAAATTTTAAAAAATATCATTCTGGACTTTTAACTTAGAATCAAACATATAGTATGAAAATGCATCATAGCCAGCCCAACCTTTTTGTAACACCCTGTATGTTCATCATTCCAACATTTCCTAAAAGAAATTGACCGGGATGAAACTACCCCAAACCTCGAAACCAGTTATTTGTGGTAAAAAGCAAACCATAAACGAGTCAAGACATCCCGTTTATTTGAGTCTAGTGCGATAGGACTTTGTTCGTTTACAACTGCCTGAGTAGGTACTAAATTTATAAAAACTTGTAGAATAAGACATATTCTAAAACTACAAGTACACATGTACGTTTAATCGACACAAACTAAAATAGAGAAAATACAATATAAAGAAGTAAATTATTTGAAATTTTACCGTACAAAATCTTTTCAGAATACTACTCTAGTCATTCCTTAAACAAAGTAAATAGCAATATACTCATAATCACCGTGTGGTTATGGCAGGGTAGGAGTGGTGATCATCTGGTGTGTGTGTTTCGGTGGGTAAGATAGTCATCTCCACTGTGGTGTGTAAAACACATTACTTGAATGGGTGGCTGGGAGGGTCGTTGCTACTGTAATAGACGTACCATAGTGCGTGTATGGGTGGGTGGGAGGGTCTTCACCACAGTGATAGTTGTACCAGCGTACGTGACTGGGTGGATAGGAGTATCATCGCCATAGTGATGGGTGTACCACCGTACGTGTATGGGTGGGTCAGAGGGTCATCACCAGGGTGATGGGCTTACCATCGTACTTGTATGGATGGGTGGGACGTTTATCGCCTTTGAGATAGTTGTACCACCGTACTTGAATGAGTGGGTGATATGTTGGTCTGTTGATTGTGTTTATGAGGTGGAATTCATAAAGTTTATGCATTTCCACCTTACAAGGGCTTACAAGGGGACAATCCTTGTTTAAACAACGTTTCTCTTACAAATTTGTTTCCTAATTCACCAGAAACAATAACCAATAACCAATAACAATAACCAAGAGCTTATCAGAGAGTTCAGAGACACCCTGTATTTCTTGTCGTTTTAGTACAATAGGAAAATAATTCATGAAGGTTTACAACTTCTACAGAATTTTAACGTTATGTACTTGAACTAAGTAATTCCTTCAATTTCGTAGGCTTAAGCGGCCGGTGTTATTACTAATAACTAAAGGTTGTGGTAACGACCGCGTCAAGGTGTTATTTATATCACCAAAGGTGTCGCCCATGATGTTATGTGGCATCTTTGACTAGTCTCAGAGATACCACTGAGGATGCCACATCACAGTACGGGCAATTAGTTTTATCGATAGGAATTAATCGATCAATAAGAACAACAATAATGTAATTGACCCCCAATGTATGTAGTAAATATTTTATTCTCTTACATTTATATTAGTTGTTTTACTAAAATCATTTAATCAACAAAAAACGGAAACAAATTGTTTCATCTGTTTACTAGCCTGTGCAACACCTGTACACTGTAGCCTGTTTCATCTGTACACTATTACACCTGGTCGTTTGTACAGGTGTAATAGTGACATATGTTTATGCCACTTTACCTGACTGGCAGAATGTCTGTAACCGTCAGGTACTGAGAGGATCACGTATAGAACTCCAACTTTCAAGATTTTAACATTTATTTCTTCAGAAAGTATGAGTAAATATATTATTTATTTGATTATTGATTAAATTTTGTTAAAACTACCTTAAAGAAGCAATTGATAAAACATTTAATCTGTAAAAGTGTTATGAAATATATTGTTATAAGTAGATATACTAAGTACATCAATTCCAATTTAGCTATTGATTATTTAACCAGAGAGAAAATTAATTCAGTATTATAGAGATTATTAATTACCAGTTAACTATTGCCAAAAATGTCAGAGGTCTAATTAAATTCAGGTATAAACTTGCTTCATGAATGTTAAAAAAATGAAGTAGGATATCCATAAGATTTTTGTTTTTGAAATCAACGACATAGGCTGAAAGTGTAATGTTGGGTAATGTTATACGCCTGAAACTCTTCTAAATTGCTCTCCGAAGGATAGTGAAGTGGTTTATGAAATGCTTCTTTTATTATTGTCTCCTGGTTTATTTCAAATGGCCGAAGTGTGCACATCTGCCGTGTTAAAACAGTGTTAAAACTCATGGCAGATTACTGTGTTACAATATAGTTGAGACGGAAGTTCAATATACATTGTTGAGAATGTGTACAAGTGATTACTGTGTTACAAAATAGTTGAGACGGAAGTTCAATATACATTGTTGAGAATGTGTACAAGTGATTACTGTGTTGCAATATAGTTGAGACGGAAGCTCAAAATACATTGTTGATAATGTGTACAAGTGATTACTGTGTTGCAATATAGTTGAGACAGAAGCTCAATATACATTGTTGATAATGTGTACAAGTGATTACTGTGTTGCAATATAGTTGAGACAGAAGCTCAATATACATTGTTGATTATGTGTACAAGTGATTACTGTGTTGCAATATAGTTGAGACAGAAGCTCAATATACATTGTTGATAATGTGTACAAGTAATTACTGTGTTACAATATAGTTGAGACAGAAGCTCAATATACATTGTTGATAATGTGTACAAGTGATTACTGTGTTGCAATATAGTTGAGACGGAAGCTCAAAATACATTGTTGATAATGTGTACAAGTGATTACTGTGTTGCAATATAGTTGAGACAGAAACTCAATATACATTGTTGATTATGTGTACAAGTGATTACTGTGTTGCAATATAGTTGAGATAGTTGAGACAGAAGCTCAATATACATTGTTGATAATGTGTACAAGTGATTACTGTGTTGCAATATAGTTGAGACGGAAGCTCAAAATACATTGTTGATAATGTGTACAAGTGATTACTGTGTTGCAATATAGTTAAGACGGAAGCTCAAAATACATTGTTGATAATGTGTACAAGTGATTACTGTGTTGCAATATAGTTGAGACAGAAGCTCAATATATATTTTTGAGAATGTGTATAAGTGATTACTTTAATAAATTTGAAACGAAAACATATGAAATCATCTAATCTACTTCTCAAATAGTTAATATGGCATGTCCGTTTTAAATGTCGGTCGATAAAGACTCTTTTGTATTTATATTCAATAACACATTCAACACTTGCACTCTCCACGCTTTGTGTCACGACTGTGTAATCTTAATTCCAAAAACGTAACGGATTAAGGATAGATCTTAGTGAAATAGGCATTAATATACCTTTTATTAATTTAAAGCTAGAATATTCTAATTGAAACAAAAATTACACATCTTGAGTCTTAAACAGCTCCGGCATAAGTCTTTTTAGGTAAACTGTTTTGATCAAATATTGAAACGGTTTGTCATTGAACAGTAAAATAATTTTCGAACCCATTACATGAGGTTACTTATAATCCCAAAACGTTTTCTTTATTCTGAATTAACTCTCTACACACAGGTCAAATGCTTTAACAAAACTATATAAATATGCAGTGTTTTTTTATCTGTAGCTGTTACATCTATCTGTAAACGCGTAATAAATAAAATAAGGCATAATTTAAAATTGTATTATTGCTAAAATCAAACTGTTGCTGTTGCACTATCATAATCACAGATAATGATGATATCAGTAAACAAACAGGAAAACATTTACAAAAATACTATACAAATAAAATAGAATAAATAAAGTAATAAAACTTAATACAAAATACAATTGGTATGGTAAATCTTACATTTTAGTAGTAAATTCGTTAAGCAAGACATAAAACTAATGTAAGGGGAACAAAATCAGCTCATATTAGTTTTATTAAATTTATGTTACTAATTATGTTTTTAATCTTTTCCCAGAATGAATGGAGTAGTGTTGATGGGAGCATGGCTCAGCATATTTGTAATGTTGACCTTGGCCAAGTACAGAAAGTACAGTAACATCTGGGTGACTAAAGTAAGAGGTGGTGAGGAGGTAGCTAAGAGAGTTGCGAGGGATCTAGGATACAATTATGAGGGTCAGGTAAGTACAAACCTGGTGGTATATTCTACTCATGTAGGCAAAAATATATATGTTATTCAGCTTAGTTGTAAGTGCCCAAAGTACAGTAACATCTGGGTGGCTAAAGTCAGAGGTGGTAAGGAGGTAGATAGGAGGGTGGCAAGGAACCTGAGATATTTGGAAAACAATGAGACTATTTTTAATTCTAGCACCAAGAACCCATTCTAGTCAATCTCTTGAAGTTTTTTTTTTTTTTTAAGATTTAAGTTTATTAATAGGTTCCTTGTTTAGAAGGAACCATATCAGAACTTATGTGATTAAAGACAGAGAATCTGTTTCGCACTTCCCTGACTAGTGAAGGCTCCGAAGAACCAGTCTAGCACCTTACTGACAGTCATGTATGTTGGTAGACTGTCCGTAAGCTCGTAGTAATCATAGCTTGGTCAGTTAAATGACTACTACGAGCTGGTAAGAGAGAACCATCAAGAGGTGTCCTTACGTAACAGTGACCACTTACTTACAGTCATGTTTGTTATAGCTTGGTTAGTTCAATGACTACTACGAGCTGGTAAGAGAGAACCATCAAGACGTGTCCTTCCGTAACAGTAAACACCTTACTTACAGTCATGTTTGTTATAGCTTGGTTAGTTCAATGACTACTACGAGCTGGTAAGAGAGAACCATCAAGACGTGTCCTTACGTAACAGTGACCACTTACTTACAGTCATGTTTGTTATAGCTTGGTTAGTTCAAGGACTACTACAAGCTGGTAAGAGAGGACCATCAAGACGTGTCCTTACGTAACAGTGACCACCATACTTACAGTCATGTTTGTTATAGCTTGGTTAGTTCAAGGACTACTACGAGCTGGTAAGAGAGAACCATCAAGACGTGTCCTTACGTAACAGTGACCACCTTACTTACAGTCATGTTTGTTATAGCTTGGTTAGTTCAATGACTACTACGAGCTGGTAAGAGAGGACCATCAAGACGTGTCCTTACGTAACAGTGACCACTTACTTACAGTCATGTTTGTTATAGCTTGGTTAGTTCAATGACTACTACGAGCTGGTAAGAGAGAACCATCAAGACGTGTCCTTACGTAACAGTAACCACCTTACTTACAGTCATGTTTGTTATAGCTTGGTTAGTTCAATGACTACTACAAGCTAGTAAGAGAGAACCATTACGACGTGTCCTTACGTAACAGTAAACACTTTACTTACAGTCATGTTTGTTATAGCTTGGTTAGTTCAATGACTACTACGAGCTGGTAAGAGAGAACCATCAACACGTGTCCTTACGTAACAGTGACCACTTACTTACAGTCATGTTTGTTATAGCTTGGTTAGTTCAATGACTACTACGAGCTGGTAAGAGAGAACCATTAAGACGTGTCCTTACGTAACAGTAAACACCTTACTTACAGTCATGTTTGTTATAGCTTGGTTAGTTCAAGGACTACTACGAGCTGGTAAGGGAGGACCATCAAGACGTGTCCTTACGTAACAGTGACCACTTATTTACAGTCATGTTTGTTATAGCTTAGTTAGTTCAATGAATACTACGAGCTGGTAAGGGAGGACCATCAAGACGTGTCCTTACGTAACAGTGACCACCTTACTTACAGTCATGTTTGTTATAGCTTGGTTAGTTCAAGGACTACTACGAGCTGGTAAGGGAGGACCATCAAGACGTGTCCTTACGGAATAGTAACCACCTTACTTACAGTCATGTTTGTTATAGCTTGGTTAGTTCAAGGACTACTACAAGCTGGTAAGGGAGGACCATCAAGACGTGTCCTTACGTAACAGTGACTACCTTACTTACAGTCATGTTTGTTATAGCTTGGTTAGTTCAAGGACTACTACGAGCTGGTAAGGGAGGACCATCAAGACGTGTCCTTACGTAACAGTAACCACCTTACTTACATTCATGTTTGTTATAGCTTGGTTAGTTCAATGACTACTACGAGCTGGTAAGGGAGGACCATCAAGACGTGTCCTTACGTAACAGTGACCACCTTACTTACAGTCATGTTTGTTATAGCTTGGTTAGTTCAAGGACTACTACAAGCTGGTAAGGGAGGACCATCCTGAAGTGTCTTTACGTGACAGTGACCACCTTACTTACAGTCATGTTTGTTATAGCTTGGTTAGTTCAAGGACTACTACAAGCTGGTAAGGGAGGACCATCCTGAAGTGTCTTTACGTAACAGTGACCACCTTACTTACAGTCATGTTTGTTATAGCTTGGTCAGTTCAAGGACTACTACAAGCTGGTAAGGGAGGACCATCCTGAAGTGTCTTTACGTGACAGTGACCACCTTACTTACATTCATGTTTGTTATAGCTTGGTCAGATCAAGGACTACTACAAGATGGTAAGGGAGGACCATCCTGTACGTGACAGTGACCACCTTACTTACAGTCATGTTTGTTATAGCTTGGTTAGTTCAAGGACTACTACAAGCTGGTAAGAGAGGACCATCCTGAAGTGTCTTTACGTGACAGTGACCACCTTACTTACATTCATATTTGTTATAGCTTGGTCAGATCAAGGACTACTACAAGCTGGTAAGGGAGGACCACCCTGAAGTGTCTTTACGTGACAGTGACCACCTTACTTACAGTTATGTTTGTTATAGCTTGGTTAGTTCAAGGACTACTACAAGCTGGTAAGGGAGACCATCAAGACGTGTCCTTACGTGACAGTAAACACCTTACTTACAGTCATGTTTGTTATAGCTTGGTCAGTTCAATGACTACTACAAGCTGGTAAGGGAGGACTATCCTGTAGTGTCTTTATGTGACAGTGACCACCTTACTTACATTCATATTTGTTATAGCTTGGTCAGTTCATGGACTACTACAAGCTGGTAAGGGAGGACCACCCTGAAGTGTCTTTACGTGACAGTGACCACCTTACTTACATTCATGTTTGTTATAGCTTGGTCAGTTCAAGGACTACTACAAGCTGGTAAGGGAGGACCATCCTGAAGTGTCTTTACGTGACAGTGACCACCTTACTTACATTCATATTTGTTATAGCTTGGTCAGTTCAAGGACTACTACAAGCTGGTGAGGGAGGACCATCCTGAAGTGTCTTTACGTGACAGTGACCACCTTACTTACATTCATATTTGTTATAGCTTGGTCAGTTCATGGACTACTACAAGCTGGTAAGGGAGGACCATCCTGAAGTGTCTTTACGTGACAGTGACCACCTTACTTACATTCATATTTGTTATAGCTTGGTCAGTTCATGGACTACTGTAAGCTGGTAAGGGAGGACGATCCTGAAGTGTCTTTACGTGACAGTGACCACCTTACTTACATTCATATTTGTTATAGCTTGGTCAGTTCAAGGACTACTACAAGCTGGTGAGGGAGGACCATCCTGAAGTGTCTTTACGTGACAGTGACCACTTACTTACATTCATGTTTGTTATAGCTTGGTCAGTTCAAGGACTACTACAAGCTGGTGAGGGAGGACCATCCTGAAGTGTCTTTACGTGACAGTGACCACTTACTTACATTCATATTTGTTATAGCTTGGTCAGTTCAAGGACTACTACAAGCTGGTAAGGGAGGACCACCCTGAAGTGTCTTTACGTGACAGTGACCACCTTACTTACAGTCTCCTGGACCTGGACGAGGTAACATATGTGCACGCCTAATAACGCACAAATAACCAAACATAAATCCTTTTTTATGTTTATTTATCAGAAAAATTTATATTTTAAATGGTAAACAGTTTTGTTGGTAGATTAAAATTTACAATTAACTGGTAGGAAATGTAAAAGGTAAATTTTAAAATAAATTGTAAATAATACCTACAATTGGGTAAAATTTATATTGCATTACGATTACAACTTAAAACATTATTGTTAAGTTTGGTGAACTAAGTCGAATAAATTAACTATAGTGTTAATAAATTGTATGGTTACATTATGTTTAGCCTTGTCATAATACACGCTAATAAAAATCAGTGGATCTTATTATTAATTTCTTAAAGAGATATAATTGTTGTTGATTTACAATATATGGACGCTGCACTAACATGACAGTCTGCAACTTCATTTAACTGTACGTTTTTAAATTGGATTTTAATTGTTATCTATCAATCAATGAGGTAAATACTAATATGTGTATACAGATTTGAGGAATGGTAAATATTAAACTCAAATTTGGTTCCTATGCACTTTTTGTCTTATATTTACAACACCATTATGATTTAAATTACGCTATAAAAAATAAAAAAAGTTAAATTTTAGACACGTGAAATGTTTTATTAATAATGTTGTCATGATTAGTACAAGATTCTAACAAGTCATGTAACATTGTTATTATAATTTTATAAACATAAAACTGTTATCTAGAACAAAATACACCGACATATGATCTAGCATATTAAAAATGAATAGTCATAAAAGACTCAATGTGATAATTTAAAGCCTTTAGAAGCATCCAATTACGTATTCTTCCATTTTCAGGTGGTCTGGGCAAAACAGCAGATGTTGGTGAGACCCAAGCTCCGTGGCCTTGAAAATAATAGAAACATGGGTTTATGGCAATATACAGAAGAGGGCCAACGGGAAAAAGTAATGACCTTCCTTAAGAGTGAAGCAAAGAAAAACCAGCGCGCCAATGGGCACTGTGCCAGAATTTTTTCCTGCATTACAACTATTCCTACGTCGATTTATTTATTTTTTGTAAGGCTACTAATTACTTATATATTTATTTCTTGCACCTTATATTGCCTATATTGAACAAATGATATATAATTGACGTTTTGAGGTATGTCTTTTAAACCAACTAGTTTGCCAAATTCGATCACTTGTTGTGAGTCTGTTAATATCGAACCGGGGAATTTATGTTAAAAGTTTCAATTCTCCCCCCTCTCCCCCCCCTCTCTCCCCCCCCTCTCTCTCTCTCTCTCTCATGTTTAACTGAAGTGCTAATAAGGCTATCGTTAGAGATGAACATATAGAGCTTTCACAAAGAGCTTCATCTTTCTGGGTCCGAAATGAGTTGAACTGTTTCTAACTTATATGAAACAATATAAAAGAATTAAAATATTTTTACTGAATTAAAAAATTTGCTGTTTGCAAAGAGTGAGATTGATAGCTCGCTCTCAGTACAGTATTGATATGGGCTCGTTTACTTTACTTATTTATCATATGTTTCTTATTTTTAATCTGGAATATTTGTCGTATGCCAAAAAACCTTAAGTTAAACAATTGGTGTAGTGACAAAAATAATTTTTTTAAATACAAATAATAACTATTTTTAGATTTACAAGTAAATTGATATTTATTTACTTTAAATGTTAAAATAGTATCTAGTTGTTTTAAAATGATAATCTGAATTAAACTAAATTGTATATTTGAAGTTTATCTGTATAAAACTGCTGTTAAAGTAAAGTAACTAACTTAGTGTAGTAGTATCATGGGAACTATGAATCAAGTATATTTATTAGCTAATGTTCTATTTTGTTATGTGTTTAATTAATTTCTCAAAATCATTTTCAAAAATATTCTACTCAATTTGTAGGTGCTCTTTTTGTATTTTTCATGACCGTAAGACCATTGTCGCGCTGCAGTAAACTTCCTTCTGTTCTTATAAGGAAATATCCCACCTGCTTTGTAGATCTGGGACCTGTAATTCGATCTATGCTAGCCATCCTTTAGTGGAAAAGTTCGCTAGTTATTCCTACATTGAAACAATTGTAACGACATTTATTTAATTTACTATAAAATGTATTTATTACTTATTTTCATATTTTAACTGTGTGAAATAAATATACCATTGTTTTTATGTATAGGCCCAATTTTACTACCCAAAAATCAATGCCGCTTTGAGGAGTTGGCTTTGTGGCCAAACGTGTTTCAAATAAGAGGCTTTGTGTTATTTTCAAATAAGACATCTGCCTTCTAAGAGACCAAGTTGTTCAGGTTATTTTTCGTGTCTACCTCTGACTATCCATAATAATATGGATACAATATTTTGTGTGTCTTCTACTTTTAGGATTTTTTATTGCACCCAACTATTTAATTGTTTCTGTCCCTCCTTCTGTTTTCATAAAACTATACAATTTTCTCTGAACCCCCAATGTTTTTTACTCTCATTCACAAAAAATTGTAGTATTCACAATCTTACGTCAAAATTAATATCAGTCTATCGGTGCTTTCTATTATTTTTATTAACTTCTACATAAGTAAGTGTGAAAGTCAATGTTTAATTTACCTTATATTTTTCTCATAATCATTATTTGTCTTTTTTGGATTTACTTGAGTTCAACCTTTCTGTTGAAAACTAAAGTGCAGCTCCTTGAGGCCATTCTGGTTTAAAAGTGTTTTGTGTTAGCCTTAATGTTGTTCTTATTTATTTAATTTTTTATTATTTATTTATTTATTTATTTTTTTTTTTTTGGCAAGCTTCATTTGCATTTCTTCATATCCACTTGCTGTCACCGAGACATTTTGAATGAGGAACTCCTTTAATTTCCCTTATTTTTTAATCAACATTATGGGACAAATCGTGTTTTTGTTTCCTCGTTTTTTTTATTTTTTTTTAATTTAACTATGTACTCGTAGATCTACTTTTACCATAATTTCTTTAACGGTTTCATAATTTTGTTTTTGATCAGTGGAGATCGTGTTAAAATCGTATGGTCATCGGCAAAGCTATACTATTTACGTTCCTATTTGTTATACAAAATTGTATGTAAGGTTCTTCCATTATATTTTTAAATTCCTGGATCATTTTGTCTTAAAAGGTTATATATTAATAGATAAGAGTATATCCTTGTATAAATTATGTTTTTAATTGATTTGAAGTATCCCACACAAATTTTACTTTTAATTTAGTATCAATTAGTGTTTCTATAATTAAAACAGAAGTTTCAAGATTTATACTCTATTTTTTTTCTTTTTCTTAATTTAGAAGGAACCTTCTTAGTAAACGGAATTTTACGCCTTTTTAACATTATTAACATTTTAACTAATGTACAAGAAACAATATCTTTCTTGTATAGTTTTTGTTTATATTTTGTACTAGTCGCGAATGTGTTGTCTAAAAATGGCTTAGAATACCCAATATTGTACTCTAACTGATGTTTAACTTGACCAAAAAGATATATTGCAAGTATTTTGTGTTAAGGTAGTAGATAATTAAAACTTCTAAGTTTTAATTAGTTTCTTTCCCCTTTTATAAGTAGTTGATTGATAAGAGCCCTTGGAAATTATTAGGACTTCTAACTGTTAGCCGGATATGTTGTATAAATGGAGTCTAGCTGTTTGCTACGATTTCATCTTCAGCTGATTTTTTTAAGTACTCAGCAAGTTCTCTACAGTATTCTTTTTTTTTATTTCAAATTATTACTATTATCTTAAAGAAGGTACTAAGTTTTCTTAAAAGTCTTTTTTATAGATGAAAATTGATCCATTTAATGTTTCACTTAGTCTTCCTGATTAATTTGTATGTTTCCTTTCATTCAGTTGGACATTTGTAATGTAACTATAATTGTTTTAATAGTACATTTCTTGAAGGGGTTCAAGTCTAGATTGTATTGCAAACACAGTCTCATTTTGTATTTTAATCCTCATTAGTTCTTAGAGCTTTTTCTACAAAGTTTATCCACAGAAATCGATGTGATTTAGTTCATTTAAATTTATAAATTAGAAATCTATTAACATATATATTTTAGGGTTTGGGTTGAAGACTAGGTTATGAACCTAACCTAGGTTGAAAAACAGGTTAAAAAATTAGGTAGTGCTTAGACCCAATTTTTTACTGGTACATTTGGAATTTCTTTGTAGTTTTATTGTGATTGTTATTTCATTAATTAAACATGTTAACTACTTATAGCTATTTATGTTTTAGAGGAGTCGTAACCAAGGAGACATATCACGATTGGGAAGTTTCTCTACAAAACCTGCTTCTAGCAAACAGGTTGTGACGGTTGGTGGATACAGTCAAGACAAAGTTACAAAACCAATAGGTCTCTTAAGCAAAAAGCTCAGTGCTTATGCACTTGGGTACAACGATCCTTATTGGGAAAAGCAGTGGTATATGGTAAGGTATTTAAAATGATGAATATACGGTATATTTTAAGAATATATCCTGTTTTATAAATGAGTTTCAACTAATAAATTATTATGAATACTATTAAGTTTTATTAATCATTAACACTTAAAGTTTGTGATGTCGGTATTATTTAATATTGCATTTCTTTATTTGTTTAAGATTAATAATTATTTATATTTACTTCATGAAAGGTATGCTTTTTTGCAAACATTTCGGTTTGTATTATTCCACAGTGTTACATGCATTCAACTTAGCTTGAAATGTTTAGATTGCAGTTCTTTATTATTGATCACTCAACACTTTTACAACAAATCTGGCAAACAGAGAGAATTCTTATAATTTAAAAGAGCTCTCATCAGACAACTACATATAAAAGGAGAAAGAAACTATAACCATACAATATTGAATACAACCTACACAGTATTGAACACAATCTACACAGTATCGAACACAACCTACACAGTATCCAACATAACCTACACAGTATCAAACACAACCTAAACAGTATCCAACACAACCTACACAGTATCGAACACAACCTACATAACCTGTACAACCACTATATCGAACATAACCTACACAGTATCGAACACAACCTATACAGTATCGAACACAACCTATTCAGTATCGAACACAACCTACACAGTATCGAACACAACCTATTCAGTATCGAACACAACCTACACCTTATCGAACACAACCTACACAGTATCCAACACAACCTACACAGTATCGAACAAAACCTACACAGTATCGAACACGACCTACACAGTATTGAACAGAACCTACTCAGTATCGAACATAACCTTCACAGTATCGAACACAACCTACACAGTATCGAACACAACCTATACAGTACAAATATTCTTGCATATAATGCAGCATAAAATACGTGTTTAAAAACTCAACTACCATTTTATTCTTCTTCTTATGAGTTTGATGTTTATTAATGGTTTGGTATCAGGATAGCAAATCACTTTTATTACCTATGACATAACACTATATATAACTTAAATAGAACCACCCACTCAACTATACATAGACGGTTGTACTGACCAATCCACCTACCTATACACATATGGTGGCATTGAATGGTATTGAACAATTCAAATGTAGGGGTGGAAGGTGGAATATCATATTACTAAGCCATGTAAAGAATACATTTTCATGAGGAAAATGTACTTTTTAAAATAAGTTTTAACATTTTGTTTATTTTATCGCCATATTTAAATGTTTGAAGTATAATGATATATTTCGAGAAGGATCACAGCGCTCCTTACAACAATTTAGAATACTTAACTATCGTAAATGAATGAAAAAGTAGTGTTACTCCCAGAGAGATTTGAAAAATTAAACCTTGTCTTTTAATTTTTTTAAACACTATACACGCAATCTGTGAGCATTATTTAATTTTAGATATTTTTATGTGTGTATGTTTGGTGAAGATTTGTATAGCATAATTTGCTTTTAATGCCAGTGACAGATTATATTCCTATTCTTCCCTATTTATTACAAACAAATCTAATACAGTTATCGTATTCGCTTTCATAACGGGACTGTATCTTGGAATACATTTTTGATAGTTGGTTTACAAATGGTATTTGCCAATGTTGTTAAGGGTTTTCGCTCTTGTTTTAGATGGCCCTGAAGTATACCAAAGCAATTTTATAAGATCAAATAATGTGTTCGATTTGCTCTGGAGAAATTCTGCTTAAATTAGGAATGCATTTGTCACACTACTGAGGACTGGGTTGGAAATATTCGGACAACTAAAGTTGGGGCTATTGATATTTTGCTGTCATTAGTTCTTTATCAAACGAATGAGCATTAACGTTTTCGGATATGTTTGGTATTTATCTGTGTGGAATTAACAATGCTTAGTAGATTTTATGAAAATGTTTTCTATTACAACAGATATTACTTATTTTCCGTGATTTCAGTGGAAGCTTTAAAAGGTAAATTCGTTAGAAAATATTTTCATATCACTTATAAGTGTATACACTTAACATTAGTTCCGAGTTATAAATGGATTTGTTTAAAAAAACAAACAGAAAACTTCAAGTTAAATGAGCTATTAAATAGCTTTAAGAACACAGCCGTTACCAATGAGAAACTAAAATCAGAATTATACTTGATAGAGAGACAGTTACAGAAGGAGATTAGTGATAAAGATCATTTGCTTATTAAAATTAATGTAGTTGAAAATGAGTGTGCTTCTAAACAAGAAGTTATACAAATTATTAGGCAACAGTTGGAGGAGTTATAAGAAAAAAACACAAAAACTAGAAATGAACATTTCAAATTCCCTAAAAAAACAGCTAAAAGCAAACCTCTACAAACTAGTATCCCTATCCATACAGAAAATAAATACAGTTTCCTAACAAATAAAAATACTGGCAGGAGTGAAAATTTGTTAACTCAATCCACTGAAAATCATCAAAATAACATCAGGAACCCTAAAAACAAACCTAAATTAGCAATTAACAAAAATATAAAGGCAAAAATCCAGACAATTGAAGGAAAACAAAAAACTTTAATTCTAGCCGACAGCCATGGCAGAAATCTCTATCAATATGTTTCAAACCAATGGACCTCAACAAATAAAAACATTTTGAACATATTTAAACCAAATGCAAAGTTGTGTGAGGTTGTCAATGATCTAGACAACCTTACAGACAAATTTAATGAAAATGACATTGTTATTTTAATTTGAGGCTCAAATAATAAAATTATTGGTAATGAACACAAGCTTTTAAATGAATTTAAATAAATAATGGAAAAGACAAAACATGCAAATCTAGTGATTGCAAGTTTGCCAATGAGACACTTGGAGCCAGAATCATGTGACAGTGTGACAGAAGTAAATGAATGTATCCAAGTCTTAGGAAGAGGTATGGAACATATATGGTACATTGCCTTGGACGAACTACCACGTCATATGTACACAAGACATGGACTACATTTTAATAAAAAAGGTAAAAGAGAAATTGCAAATTTAATAAAACAAACAATAGAAGACATCGATGAAGAAATCACTTATAATGAAGAAAGAAAACAAATGGGAAACCAAGGATCTGAAGGAAGTGCTGGAATTGACTTTAATTCATCTGTGAAAACTAGTATTCACAATATATCCCAGGATTATTGCAGGGGATCAAATATGGAGGACTCTGGGAAGGAGCTGCAAGCTGGACTTCACATCTTAAATGTGGCCAAAAACACCTTAATGGCAGATATACTTGTCCATCAACAACATGACGAGCAGTCAACTTCAACAGCTCTACCAGAACTTCATGGGCAAATGGCAGTGAGTACACCAGCGAGGACAACTAGAACCCCTGTTGGCTGGCCTTACACATACTGTCACTCGAGAACAGATGGGTTGAGTGAAGTTGAAGTCTCACCTGACGACCCTACTTTTCCTGGATTCGAGACACCAGATGAAAGAAAACGAGATAAGCTTCTTTCAATAGTTAAAGACTGTAGAGTCAATCCTAATTATAAGAGTTATTTTTTGAGAAGCACAGCACAAAAAACAAAAAATATATAGCAGAAATTAATCAAACTAAGTTTCAAAACTCATCGAACAAATCCAACTTTTTTCCTAACATCAACTATTACAATTTAAATCAAAATAATGTTTTTTTCTAAAAAAAATTAATGTAGCTATGTTATTACATTATAATATCAAAGGCATCAAAGAAAAATTTAATGAACTTGAAA
Source organism: Stictocephala bisonia (assembly GCA_035578905.1). Classification (NCBI taxonomy): domain Eukaryota; kingdom Metazoa; phylum Arthropoda; class Insecta; order Hemiptera; family Membracidae; genus Stictocephala; species Stictocephala bisonia. The sequence continues at coordinate 906,484 of JAQJVL010000214.1, read as the reverse complement.
TCTTTCTAAATACTTGTAACCTGGATATCAAAAATATTTGTCTAAATGAACATAATTTAAACATAACCAACTCTATTTTCCTAAATAAATTAGATAAATTCAAATTAGCTGATGGTTTTTTTAGAAATAAATCACGGGGAGGATCTTGTATACTGATTGACAGTGATATAGATTTTATTGTAAGAGAGGATCTAGCTTGTTTTAATGCAGAATTAACTTTTGAAGGTTCTTTTATTGAAATAAAGTCAATAAATTGTATAGTGATAGCACTGTATAGAATTCCCAATTATAGCATAACTAAAATATTTTTACAAAAATTTAAATGTCTATTAATAAAACTTGAAAAAGAATCAAAACACAAAAAAATTGTAATTGCTTCAGATTTTAATATCGATCTTCTTAAAAATGATAACCATTCTTTTCCTTTCCAAAATTTAGTTAATGAATTTGGATATAAAATAAATAACAGACAGCCGACTAGAATAACATCTCGTTTAGCTTCCTGTATTGACAATGTATTGACCAGCACAAATTTTGGCAGTAATGTTATTTATAATATTAATTCTTCTTTATCAGATCGCAATGCATTGTTAATCTTTCTGCCGAGCTCACAAGATGGTAAGTCACTACCAAAAAATGTGATCAAGACAAGATTTTATAGTGAAGACAATTTTTATCCCTTCTTAAATAAGTTGCAATTGGTGTTCTCTGAAATATCAACAGAGGAACCTGTTGAAAATTGTTATAATCTCTTTCTTAGTAATTTTATTGGTTGTATGGAGGAATTTTTCCCTATTAAAAGTAAAATACTTAAGAAAACTAAGCCTAATGAATGGATAACTCAAGGAATTAAAATTTCATCTGAAAGAAAAAGACTGCTACATGTACAAGCAAAAAGTAACTTTAATGTAAATGTTCAGGAATATGTGAAAAAATATTCAAATCCGTTGTAAGAAGAGCTAAAATTATGAGCAATGATATATACATAAAAAAATCAAAAATTAAATCCCGAGCAACTTGGTCTGTGGTTAAAATTGAGTTATGTTTTCCACAAAATAAACAAGAAATATTGCTCTTAGAGATTAACAATAAAACTATTTCCAGTCCCCAAAAGGTTGCTGATGAATTAAACTATCACTTTGCAAATGTAACTAATAAAATAATGTAACTAATAGGCATACCCTCTAGTATTTTTAAGAAGAATTTCCAAAAGCTAAAAATTCCTATTAGACACATAATTAACAGTAGTATCATGCAAGGAATCTATCCAGATCAGTTCAAAATAGGTAAAATCATCCCAATCTTTAAAAATGGGCCTAAACATTTATGTGTCAGTTATAGACCGATCACTCTAGCCAACGCTCTAGCTAAGATACTCGAGAAGTGCGTAAAATAACAGGTCGCTACATATTTAAAAATGGAAACTTTCTTTTTAAAGACCAGTTTGGCTTCAGAAATGATAAAAATATTAATGACAACCTTTTTAGTCTTACAAATAAAATCCACGACATTATTGGCCGGAATAAAAAACCACTTTTAGTTTTTATTGATTTAGCTAAAGCATTCGACACAATTGATCGCCCGTTACTAGTAAAAAAACTTGAACACATTGGCTTTCATGGTGTTACATTAGATTGGTTCAAGAATTACCTGACTGATAGATACCAATTAGTTTCGATTATGGGGAAAAATAGTTGCAATAGAGAAATTGATTATGGAGTAATTCAAGGCAGCACACTTGGGCCTCTCCTGTTCTTAATTTACATTAATAACTTGGGAAAAGTAAATCTAGATAATGGTCTACTGTTCCTATACGCCGATGACACGGCTTTGTTGTTTGAAGGAGCCAGCTGGGAGGAGGTTTTCGGCTCTGCTGAGCGTGGCTTGCTTACTGTCAAGCGATGGTTTGATCAGAATCGACTCACTGTAAATTTACAGAAGACAAAGTGCTTGCCAATCTCTTTAAGGGCTGATCGTGATCCGATAAACATTAATTTGCATCTTCATACATGTGGTGGTGGCCTTAATGGATGTGTGTCTTGTGAGGTTGTAGAATGTGTGAGTGAGTTTAAGTATCTCGGTATCGTGTTTGATATGCGTTTAAAATGGGTACCGCACATACAACAGCTTAGGAACAAATTAAGAAAGTTAATATTTATGTTTTCAGTGCTCAGTAAAATCTTAACGCAGGATCTGATTAGAAACGTTTATTGCGCCTATGTACAATCACTACTTCAATATGGCGTAATAGCGTGGGGTGGTACATACAAATCGTCTTTAAGTGCTTTGGAAACGACACAGAAAGCAATTATTAAAACAGCTCTCCGCAAAAGTAGGAGATATTCAACAGACCTTTTGTTCAATGAATTTAAAGTCTTTTCCCTTACACAACTGTATGTTAGAGTAATGGCTATATATATTTTCAAAACCCCAACCGTAGTTAATAGACTTGAAATCCACAGCCATTTTACGAGAACGTCAATAAACCTTAGAATCGCGGTACCGAAAATTACAAAATCAATAAGCAAAACAAATCCTTCTTATATTGCTAATGTTTTATACCTGAATTTACCCAACCATATCAGAGCTCCAGCTCCATGCTCAATAGGTACATTCAAAAAATGTGTGAACAAATGGCTTGTTGAGGTAGGAAGGGAAAATATATATAATCTATTAATATCTATGTACACTGAATAACGTTAAATATCTAGTTGTGTCGCCATATACAGGTTTTTTTTCTGGGTTTATAAATGTCAAACTTTAACTTATGTTGGTGCTTGAAAGGTGGGGGGGGGGTGTATGAATGTTGTCTGTTTTGTGTGTATGTTGGTGTGCGTGTGCATGGTTTTTTTTTTTTTTTTTTTTTTTTTTTTTTTTTTTTTTTTGTGAGGTATGTGTGAGGTGTGAGTGTATGCGTGTGAGGTTTGATTGTGTGTGTGTGGTTTTTAAAGTGCGTTTGTGGTATGATTGTGCGTGAGAGGATGTATGTGTGTGTGCATGTGCTGTGTGTTTTGGTTGGTGTGTGTGATATACAGTCACTGTGCTTGCGCCCATTATTTATGCTAGGTGTGTGCGTATATGAAGGTTATGTCAGATAGTGTATTTAATTTGTGCATTCTAAACGTGCATGTGTGTGAGGAGGAGTCGGGTGCGTCTCTCTTAGGTATGTGTTATCTTTCATGTAGGTGTGTATGCTGTAGTGTATGAATGTGTAATGCTTTGTGTATCAATATTGTGTAATTATGGGCGTGGGCAAGTGTCTGTAAATGTGAAATGTGTCCAGGTTTTAGGTCAGGTTTTTATGGTAGTTGTTTTAGCGGATTACAGTACTCTTTTTTACTATTATTATTAGTTTTTATTTTAATTTTATTTGCTGTGGCTTCTAATGTTACGAAATTTAGTTTATAAAAGTGTATCTTTGTAATTTTGTAATTTAAGTAATAATTGTTATGAAACATAAGTTTATTTAAATACGTTTTTATTTTTATTTGTTTACATAATAGTAACATTTTAATTATTTTATTTTACGTCTGGCTGGTAGTGGCCCGTTCCCCTCCCACAGGCATGTGCCCATGAGGGGAACTATTTCCACCGTTTATATGATCTTGATATTGTAATTTATGTTTTTGTGAATAAAAAATGCTTATCTATCTATCTATCTAAAAACTAACATTTTAAATATCCCTAAAGCCAACATGTGCATTTCGAGCCCTATATCACCTAATAATATCCCAGTTTTAGAAGAATTTCAACCAACCACAATTAAAGAAACAACAAAAATTATCCTTAATTTGAACAACAGTAACTCTGTTGGATGGGATGGAATTTCAACTTTTTTACTAAAGTCTTCAGTATGTATAATAAGCCCCATCTTGACTCACATCTTTAACAAATCTATGATTTCTGGGATATTCCCAAGTAAAATAAAATTATCAGAGGTTAAACCTATTTTTAAAAAAGGATCCAAAACAGATATTTGTAATTATAGGCCAATTTCATTGTTGAGTAATATTTCGAAGAAAATATTTGAAAAAGCACTCCATGATAGGATTAAAAACTTTCTTGAAAGCAACAGATTAATTGCAAATGAACAATTTGGCTTTAGAAAAAATAAAAACACGGAATCATCTTTAATATCTTTTGTAAACAGAACTGCTGGAACCCTGGACAAGCATCAACATACCGCAGGACTGTTCTGTGACTTGTCCAGGGCTTTCGACTGTGTTGACCATAACTTATTAATAGCAAAAATGTCCAATTTGGGTATACAAGGTAAGGCCCTTAGTCTAATGAAATCATACCTAGAGGGAAGACAACAAAGAACAGTCCTTGTTAAAAAATCTAATAGAATCTACTCTAGTTGGACTAAAGTAACTTTTGGTGTCCCTCAAGGTTCCATTTTGGGGCCAACACTATTCTTAATTTATATTAATGACTTAACCAAGCATGTTCCAAGAAATTTTATTTTATTTGCTGACGACACCAGTGTCATAGTTAGTGAACCTAGTTTAATTCGACTGGAAAAAACCGTTAAGTCTACTTTACTTGAACTAAAAGCATGGTTTAAATCAAATGGGCTTTTATTAAATGAAACAAAGACTAACATAATGCACTTTCAAACACGAAATTACATCAATAATCAATTAAAACATACAGAATTTAATCTAACTGACTGCCATAAAGTTCTTGGCATTAATATGGATAAAAACTTGAATTGGAAACAACACATTCAGCTTTTAGTAAATAAACTAAGCTCATTCCGATTTGCATTAAACGTTCTAAAAAATTCTGTCTCATTAGATACATTAAAAATTGTGTATTATGCCTATGTCCATTCCTTGCTCAAGTATGGTATTGTACTGTGGGGAACCTCAACTGATTTCATTAAAGTATTTAGAATTCAAAAAAGCATAATTAGAGTTATTTCAGAGGAAAGTTATAGAACTAGCTGTTGTCCTCTTTTTAAAAAATTACATGTAATGCCCTACCAAGTATGTATATTTTTGAATTGTTAAATTTTGTTCATAGAAATGACAGCCTTTTTAAACAATTTAGAGTTCATTACTCTTATAACACACGCAATATATCCACCTTGAGTTATCCAATGCATAATCTTGCACTGTTTGAAAAAAGTCCTCTTTATATGGGAATACGCTTTTACAATAGATTACCAGCAAATCTTAAATCCTTTACCAAAAACAAGTTTAAGCACTATATTAAGGACTTACTGACTGATAGGGCATATTATAGTATTGATGAATTCTTGGAAGACACGACTATATAATTCATTTTTTTAAATAAATACAATTTATACAAATTCTGTTCTTTCAGTAGTTAGTTATTATTATATTTAGGATAAGTATTATTATTATTATTATTATTATTATTATTATTATTATTATTATTATTGTTATTGTTTGACTTAGATTACATATATTGACAATGCACCTCTTTGTTATTACTCTGTAATATGTTCAAATGTTTATGTGCAATAAAGAACTTTGACTTTGACTTAACATTATATTTGATTATCTTGAGTAAGTTTAGACCTAATTAATTTCGATTAGTAATAAAATAACTGTATTAACCTCTTATATACAAAACTTCTGTGGTCTACCTAACAGAAAATAATGCTAATTTTATCAATAACAATGCTGTTGTAATATAGTAGGTACTATCATAACATACCATCATGATTGGGCCAGATGTAAGCGACCTGCGTGCTATATTTAGCGCTGAATAGGGGTCCCATTAGCAGAGGAGGATTGTTCTAGCGCTGAGCTGCCTGTCTTCACGTGTGTGACTACCACTTCCTTCCACAACAGTGTTTAATATTAAAAAATAACTTAATGAAGTGTTTTTTTAATTGCTGTTTTTGTTTAGATTATTATTCTTTTGTTGTTGCTTTTGTTATTTGAATTTTTAGTTGTTAGTAATTACTATTTTTGTATTTGAATACTAAATAATGATTTAATTTAATTTGTCTAAGCTTTTTTCGTTCATATTATTCAAACCAACTAATGGTCACTTCTGCGAAAGACGTAATGAGTGGAGCTATTTATTGCGGCGTCAATGCGCAGCATTCCGTCATCCCGCTTGCCGTGAAACTTTTAAACGGAATAACACAGTAAGGAATAATAGTTCTGTCTCACTTCCACAGCTGGCCGTTCAGTAAGTTGTTTTCTAAGTGGCCCATTTAGATTTATTTTATTCATAAGGTTTACGTAATTTTTCATATACGTATCTGGATCTGTACTAATTATGTAAGACAGATTACTTAAATAGATTAGATACATAAATCACATGTTAAAACTCTTTTGTGGCATTTCAGCAAGACTACCGCACAGTTGACATGCCAGTAATGGACTTAAATGTCGTCCCAGTCCACGAGATGGGCATCACTGGAAAAGGAGTGACTGTTGCAATTGTAGACAGTGGTGTAGAACACGACTGTCCTGAGATAAAAAATAATTTTGTAAGCAGAGAAAAACATAGTATTTATATATTATCTATTTGGTTAGTCGTAATATAGATGACGTATGGTCTTATTGAAATATGACTTTAAAAAATTGTTCATTGAAAAATTGGTTCATACTAATGTTATGAAACACTATTTTAATATAGAAGCCTTTAGTTATAGTTACTTCAAGTGTTTTAGTCAATTTTTTAGATTTTGAACAATCAGCTGTTTGGACTTTAATTTATTTTACAGCTAAATAAAGCGTGTAATCTCTTTCTTTGATTATCAACCACAGAGAATTAATTAAAAGTACCAGATTAGGTTTCCTAAATTAAATAGCAGGTTTATTCTGTGACAGCAAGCAGAATACCACCATGCTTTATTGCTTAGTGCAGTTGGTATCTGTCAGCTCTGTAAATAAAGAAAGTGTTCAAAAAAGAATCTGAACTAACGTTGTATTAAAGTGAAGTGTCTGTAAAAGAAGCCATACAAGGATAAAAAAAGTTTATTTGGATTCCATGGAAATGATGATATACTACAATAAAGTATTACAATTAAAACCAAAGTTTACATTTTAAATCGATTACTTATCAAATTTGAATATGCAGGTTTTATGAGGTATATACCATAATATCCACATTAAAATACCACCAGGCCAAACCTTGGTTTTTATTTTCGTAGTATAACTTATCTACTTAGAAAATAATTGTAGCTACTGGCCTTTTTCAGTTTTTCACAGCACCAGATGACACAGAATAGTTCTTCATTTTGTTGGGTAAGTCATTTTTGGCAATATTGGGCTTGAACCTAGTAATGAACAAAGCGTTGGGACTTCTTCTATTAATTCACTACCACTACTTTTTCCGTCACTTCACTACCACTACATTTTTTATAGCAATTACAGTAAGGTTAGATCAGGTTAGGTTATGTTAGGTTAGGGTGGCAAACTGGTAAATCCAATGATTGACTTACCGCCGAATGCGCTCTCCGTGTGTAAGATCTTGAAAAGTGATAAGGCCAGCGATATCGGACTCCTAGTGGATAAGGAATACTACAATGGACGTAAACATTATTGGGGAACAGTTTTTAGAGCAATAGAATATGTATTAAGCGTTAGTGAACTAACCGAAACATAAAAAGTAGTGGTAGTTAACTGACCGAAAATATTCAAGCGTTGTCTTTAATGAGCATGAAAGAAGTCTTTCCTAGTGCTACTACTCATAAACATCTCAGAGGGCCTTCCCAGTTGTTCTTCATTACCTGATTTTTTGTTGCCGATTGTGACAACCTTTCTCCAGTACAGCTCCAGTACGAGTGAAGACCAGAGAGCCTCGTTGCTGTTTCACTTCTTTAACTGGCAGAAACTGCTTTAGGCTTTACAGACGGCTTGTTTGGTCACTCATTCATTGTCGTTGTACTCATAACTAGAATGTTATCTTGTAGGCTTAGGTACTCAGAGCACTCAAAGCAATTATCGCTTTAAGCATTTGTATTATATCTCAGTAAAAGCAAGGTGTTAAATGTGTCAATCTGTAAAGATTACCACATACAAAAATCTTAGGACCTGATTTTCTGACCTGATAAATCTTTGCCTCAAATCTTGCTCAGGTCCTGGCTAAACGTCCTGTGACTTATCTTAAAACTACATAATTACAGTAAAATCAACAGTAAACTGTAGATTCAATAGATGCAATACAATAATAATTGTATTTGAACATCGCCACTTAAATGTAAACACGAAAGATTATTACAAAAATACAGACATGGAAAGAGTTTTTTTTTTTTTTTTTTTTTTTTTTTTTTTCAGACCAACCAGATATATAACAATAAATTCTTTATCAGTCACCATGGATCAAAATTAATTTTTTTATGTAGGTGCAGGGACACAAATTTCGATCGTTGATAAGTACACCATCTAAGTTAAGACATTTCAGTGATGCTCAATTTACTTTTGTCTTATTCTATAATCCCCACTACTATGTATGAAAATGATACTTTCATAGTCTAACACTATATTTATGTTTAAAAATTATGACTCTAATACATTTAAAGGTATCATTATGTTATTCATTTAGTGTAAAAATTTATGTTTTGAGAGTATATTTAACAAAGTACTAGAATTTTTGCACAAAACTCTATAATTTTACTATCTAGTAAACATACTTTTCTATTTTACTTTACAGGTATTTTCAAGTACAGTATCATTGTAGGTATATTACTAAAGTTATATTCTTTAACCAAACAGAAATATCTCATTATAGGCTTGGTAATTTGTGATAAGGTACTTAAAATTCACTTTCTCTTCTCATTATTTAGCTTATAATTTGGTTTACTTTTGGTACAATTAGACAAATATTTTTCAAGTGTTTACTTATAACTTCCTATACTTTACTTTATAATATTCTTATGTTTAAAACTTAGAGATTTATTTAATATTTCCTTGTCATAGGAGTAGGTTTTTCAATGATTATTAGATGCCTTCAACTTCATAGTAAGAAGGTGGCATTTCAGTTATTGTTTATGAATTCACTTAAACTTAAATTAGTGATTTGCCATTTTATGATCTGCAATATTAATTTATAGCTCTGCTATACGGATGCTATGAAAAAACATCGTAACGTTCATATGAATATATATCTTACACTTACAGTACACAATTAGTTATTAAACCACCACCCACCCATACACAAAATAGTTTTATTGACCCACCTTCCTGAATACTCAACCACGTACAATGGCACTGACACATCCACCCTCCCACTCCCGCATACACGTAAAGTGCGGTATTGACCCACCCATCAATGCCATTGTATTTTAACCACCCACCCACCTATACATGTACACTGAACTACTGACCCACCTACACACGCATACACGTATCTGTGCACCCGCCTCCTCAAACACATAAAGTAGTACTGATCTACACACCACCCATACACATACAGTATTATTGACCCACCCACCTACCTATACACGTCACTGTGGTACTAGGCCACCTGTACATGTGCACGTAATATTTAAACATCCAACCACCCATAATCTTTCAGATGTAATGACCTTCCTTCCCACCTAGATACGTACATTAGTGAAGACATACCCACCCCCACATACACTTACACATACTCAAACAAATACCACTAATAGTTTAATGTACAGTTTTATTTATTTTTATATATAGCGTCAATACGTTTTGAATCATAGAGAATAGTGTGTATTTGACGTTTTTTCCTATGGTTTGAAGATATATTACGATTATCCATTGATTCCTTATACAAAACAAAAAACCTTAAGATTTGTTAACAGATTGCTGATCTTAGCTACGACGTATGTATGGAGAGGCCAGGTTGTGATCCTTCTAAAGGACGTTCCCATGGCACCTACTGTGCTGGAATAGTAGCTATGCAACCCAACAACAACCTGTGTGGAGTTGGCATTGCATATGATGCCAAAATTATAGGTTCGTTATACTTGTATTTATATTTATTGTTTTTTTCCTTATTACAATACTGTATGTATTTTAAACTTTTCTCATAGGCAGACAACATTTTATTTTATTTCGTAGGCAAGTATAGTTCTCAGTTTCTTTCCTACACAACATCCGAACCTTGTCTACCACCAAACATGGACACCCCAGACTTCTCTAGTAGTGTCAAAGTCGATGGTAAAATCTTACCTAACCATTCCTTCTCCTGCCATAAAATAAGGGGTATATAGAAGGATCAGTGCATGGCTGGTGGAAGGGGAAATGTCACTGTACGTGTATGGGTGGATGGACGGGTCAGTACTACCGTAAGCGAATAGGTATGTATTATCGTCAAATCGTGGGTAGATAATAATCCTTAAAATTTGTCTTTTTGATTGAAAAAATAAACATACATGATTATAATAGAAGAAGACCAAATTTATTTATAAATACTCAAAGTATAAACTTTTACACTCAATAATCACCTTTGTGTGTAGAATATGTTTAGAATACATATGTTGAAAAAAATACATCAAAATCCGATTGAATAGCAAAATGATCGAATCAATATGGTATGAGGAAAATGAGGAAAAATGGAAAAATATTTTTTTCATAAATAAGTGATGTGGGTACCAGAATTATGCGGAATATTTCCCTGATCACAAATATGACAAGGTGTTTACAATCGAACCATTATTAAGCACGTTAGCGCCGGAAATGTGCCGATTTCAAGGTTACGTTCTGTTAGGGTAGGGCTAGATTGGGTATTGTTAGGTTAGTTTTGGTTAGGCTATGTTAGGTTGTTAGGTTTGTTAAGGCCATGTTAGGTTTGGTTAGGTTATGTTAGGTTTTGTTATATATTGTTAGGTTAGTTCGCTATGAACTTTGAGAGGTTTTAACCAACTATGCTACAAACCAATTAATAATAACTAACTCTAAAATAACATCACCAAACCTTACATAACCTAATTAGACCTAACGAAGTCCAACATAACCTAACCTATCAATAGTCAACCTAGCCATATCCTACCAGAACGTAAACTTACTGAAATTTGCACAGTTTCTGTGCTAACGTAGCCAATAATAATTTGATTGTAAAAACCCTTCGATATTCATGATCAGGGAAACATTCCGCACAATTCGAGTACCCACATCAATACATTAATAAACAAATGTTGTTTTATGTTTTTTTCGTTATTTTTGTGAGTTTCGTTACTTTTACAGTTTTCCGCTGAAAAACTATCATATTCTTGTTATTTAGCTACGTATCAACAAGGTCCCTGTTCTATAAAATTACCGAAGCGACTGAGTACAATAATTTACATGCTACAAAATATGCTTAAAACAATACGGTACAATAATTAGTCAGGCCCAATAACACGCTTCTTAATATGTCTTAAATAAATATGGTCAATGATTGGACAAGCCCAATAATATGCACCCTAATATGTTTGAAACAATATGGTCAATGATTGGACAAGCTCAATAACATGCTTCAAAAGTTTTGGAAACAATTTGGTCAATGATTGGACAAGCCCAATAACATGATCCCCAATATATTTGAAACAACAGTTAATGATTGAACAAGCCCAATAATAATCACCCTAATATGTTTGAAACAATATGGTCAATGATTGGACAAGCTCAATAACATGCTTCAAATGTTTTGGAAACAATTTGGTCAATGATTGGACAAGCCCAATAGCATGCTCCCCAATATATTAGAAACAATACGGCCAATGATTGAACAAGCCCAATAACGTGCACCCTAATATGTTTGAAACAAAACGGTCAATGATTGGACAAGCCCAATAACATGCTCCCCAATATATTAGAAACAATACAGCCAATGATTGAACAAGCCCAATAATATGCACCCTAATATGTTTGAAACAATATGGTCAATGATTGGACAAGCTCAATAACATGCTTCAAAAGTTTTAGAAAAAAATTTGGTCAATGATTGGACAAGCCCAATAACATGATCCCCAATATATTTGAAACAACAGTTAATGATTGAACAAGCCCAATAATATGCACCCTAATATGTTTGAAACAATATGGTCAATGATTAAACAAGCTCAATAACATGCTTCAAATGTTTTGGAAACAATACGGTCAATGATTAGACAAGCCCAATAACATGCTCCCCAATATATTAGAAACAATACAGCCAATGATTGAACAAGCCCAATAACGTGCACCCTAATATGTCTAAAACAGTACGGTCAATGATTAGACAAGCCCAATAACATGTTCCCAAATATATTAGAAACAATACGGTCAATAATTGACCAAGCCCAATAACATGCTCCCAATATACTAGAAACAATACGGTCAAGGATTGATCAAGCCCAATAACATGCTCCCCAATATATTAGAAACAATACGGTCAGTGATTGATCAAACCCAATAACGTGCACCCTAATATGTTTGAAACAGTACGGTAAATGATTGGACAAGCCCAATAACATGCTCCCCAATATATTTGAAACAATATGGTCAATGATTTATCAAGCCCAATAACATGCTCCCCAATATATTAGAAACAATACGATCAATGATTGATCAAGCCCAAAAACATGCTCCCCAATATATTAGAAACAATATGGTCAATAATTGATCAAGCCCAATAACATGCTCCCCAATAAATTAGAAACAATACTGTCAATGATTGATCAAGCCCAATAACATGCTCCCCAATATATTAGAAACAATACGGTCAATGATTGATCAAGCCCAATAACATGCTCCCAATATATTAGAAACAATACGGTCAATGATTGATCAAGCCCAATAACGTGCACCCTAATATGTTTGAAACAGTACGGTCAATGATTGGACAAGCCCAATAACAGGCTCCCCAATATATTAGAAACAATACGGTCAATGATTGATCAAGCCCAATAACATGCTCCCCAATATATTAGAAACAGTACGGTCAATGATTCATCAAGCCCAATAACGTGCTCCCCAATATATTAGAAACAATACGGTCAATGATTGATCAAGCCCAATAACATGCTCCCCAATATATTAGAAACAATACGGTCAATGATTGATCAAGCCCAATAACGTGCACCGTAATACGTTTGAAACAGTACGGTCAATGATTGATCAAGCCCAATAACATGTTCCCAAATATATTAGAAACAATACGGTCAATGATTGATCAAGCCCAATAACGTGCACCCTAATATGTTTGAAACAGTACGGTCAATGATTGGACAAGCCCAATAACATGCTCCCCAATATATTAGAAACAATATGGTCAATGATTGATCAAGCCCAATAACATGCTCCCCAATATATTAGAAACAATACGGTCAATGATTGATCAAGCCCAAAAACATGCTCCCCAATATATTAGAAACAATACGGTCAATGATTGATCAAGCCCAATAACATGCTCCCCAATATATTAGAAACAATACTGTCAATGATTGATCAAGCCCAATAACATGCTCCCTAATATGTTTGAAACAATACGGTCAATGATAGGAGAAGCCCAATAACACGCTGCCTAATATGTTTTAAATAAATAGGTCAATGATTGGACAATCCCAATAACATGATCCCAAATATATTTGAAACAATACGGTCAATGACTGCTCAAGCTCAATAACATGTTCCCAAATATATTTGAAACAGTACGGTCAATGATTGGACAAGCCCAATAACATGCTCCCTAATATATTAGAAACAATACGGTCAATAATTGATCAAGCCCAATAACGTGCACCCTAATATGTTTGAAACAGTATGGTCAATGATTGGAGAAGTCAAATAACATGCTCCCCAATAAATTAGAAACAATACGGTCAATGATTGATCAAGCCCAATAACATGCTCCTTAATATATTAGAAACAATACGGTCAATGATTGATCAAGCCCAATAACATACTCCCCAATATATTAGAAACAATACGGTCAATGATTGATCAAGCCCAATAACGTGCACCCTAATATGTTTGAAACAATACGGTAAATGATTGGAAAAGCCCAATAACACGCTCCCTAATATGTTTTAAATAAATTGGTCAATAATTGGACAATCCCAATAACATGATCCCAAATATATTTGAAACAATACGGTCAATGACTGCACAAGCTCAATAACATGTTCCCAAATATATTTAAAACAATACGGTCAATGATTGGGAAAAGCCCAATAACATGCTCCCCAATATATTAAAAACAATACGGTCAATGATTGATCAAGCCCAATAACATGCTCCCCAATATATTAGAAACAATACGGTCAATGATTGATCAAGCCCAATAACGTGCACCGTTATACGTTTGAAACAGTACGGTCAATGATTGATCAAGCCCAATAACATGTTCCCAAATATATTAGAAACAATACGGTCAATGATTGATCAAGCCCAATAACGTGCACCCCAATATATTAGAAACAGTACGGTCAATGATTGGACAAGCCCAATAACATGCTCCCCAATATATTAGAAACACTATGGTCAATGATTGATCAAGCCCAATAACATGCTCCCCAATATATTAGAAACAATACGGTCAATGATTGATCAAGCCCAAAAACATGCTCCCCAATATATTAGAAACAATACGGTCAATGATTGATCAAGCCCAAAAACATGCTCCCCAATATATTAGAAACAATACGGTCAATGATTGATCAAGCCCAATAACATGCTCCCCAATATATTAGAAACAATACTGTCAATGATTGATCAAGCCCAATAACATGCTCCCCAATATATTAGAAACAATACGATCAATGATTGATCAAGCCCAATAACATGCTCCCCAATATATTAGAAACAGTACGGTCAATGATTTATCAAGCCCAATAACGTGCTCCCTAATATATTAGAAACAATACGGTCAATGATTGATCAAGCCCAATAACATGCTCCCCAATATATTAGAAACAATACGGTCAATGATTGATCAAGCCCAATAACGTGCACCGTTATACGTTTGAAACAGTACGGTCAATGATTGATCAAGCCCAATAACATGTTCCCAAATATATTAGAAACAATACGGTCAATGATTGATCAAGCCCAATAACGTGCACCCCAATATATTAGAAACAGTACGGTCAATGATTGGACAAGCCCAATAACATGCTCCCCAATATATTAGAAACACTATGGTCAATGATTGATCAAGCCCAATAACATGCTCCCAAATATATTAGAAACAATACGGTCAATGATTGATCAAGCCCAAAAACATGCTCCCCAATATATTAGAAACAATACGGTCAATGATTGATCAAGCCCAAAAACATGCTCCCCAATATATTAGAAACAATACGGTCAATGATTGATCAAGCCCAATAACATGCTCCCCAATATATTAGAAACAATACTGTCAATGATTGATCAAGCCCAATAACATGCTCCCCAATATATTAGAAACAGTACGGTCAATGATTGGACAAGCTCAATAACATGATCCCTAATATATTAGAAACAATACGGTCAATGATTGATCAAGCCCAATAACGTGCACCCTAATATGTTTGAAACAGTACGGTCAATGATTGGAGAAGCCCAATAACATGCTCCCCAATAAATTAGAAACAATACGGTCAATGATTGATCAAGCCCAATAAGATTCTCCCCAATATATCAGAAACAATACGGTCAATGATTGATCAAGCCCAATAACATGCTCCCTAATATGTTTGAAACAATACGGTCAATGATTGGAGAAGCCCAATAACACGCTGCCTAATATGTTTTAAATAAATAGGTCAATGATTGGACAATCCCAATAACATGATCCCAAATATATTTGAAACAATACGGTCAATGACTGCACAAGCTCAATAACATGTTCCCAAATATATTTGAAACAGTACGGTCAATGATTGATCAAGCCCAATAACGTGCACCCTAATATGTTTGAAACAATACGGTCAATGATTGGAGAAGCCCAATAACACGCTTCCTAATAGGTTTAAATAAATAGGTCAATGATTGGACAATCCCAATAACATGATCCCAAATATATTTGAAACAATACGGTCAATGACTGCACAAGCTCAATAACATGTTCCCAAATATATTTGAAACAATACGGTCAATGATTGGGAAAAGCCCAATAACATGCTTCCCAATATGTTGAAAACAATTCAGTCAATGATTGGACAAGCTCAGTAAATAACATGCTCCCTAATATGTTTTAAACAATACGGTCAATGGTTGGACAGGTCTAATAAGATTGTTCCAGTGGTTGACAGGACTAAAGTGTTCCTGCATAGGGCGATGTAAATGTCACATATACGAATTTCAGTCGCTGAGGAACGCCAATGAAAGATAAATTACTGTCTGGATAACTGGGGATGCTATAATTAGGATACAATCCAAGGGGACCCATAATAAGTAAGCTGCAGTATTTTTATCAATCAAGGTAAACATATATTAATAAAACTATGCCCATTTGAGAGAAAATCATTTAACTACTGCTGACATTGACATTGTAAATAATAATGTCTAATCTTTCGACACAATGTGTAATCGAACATAATGACTACGCAAGTATTTGAAGCAGCCAACAAATATTAAGGGGTGGTAAAAAGTCATTATACAGGGTTTTTTTGCTAAAGGGAAAAAGGCAACATTTTCAATTGTCGTCCAGCATTTTGTTTTGAGACTGAACCGTTTTCATCAAATTATTTGTGTTTTCTATAGGAAATGTTTATATTATGTAAGTGCTATGCCTCGATCTTTGAGTTTTTAAATCCCAACATTTAACAGTCATACAGATGCCAGTTTTCAGTCTGATAAGTATTTTAATGTTCAATAAGTCACTTTAAATTCTGAAACCTTTGAATGGATGGTAAAAATTAATTATAATTTTGATTTGAAATAATACTGTCGAATAAGGATTCGTCGGAAAGTCATATATATATATATATATATATATATATATATATATATATATATTTGTAATTGAGAAATCTAATGTGTGACTGTTAAATAAAATATACATTAAGTGTCGGTAGTATTACTTTTGATCAAAACATATTTGTTATATTTCAGGTATCAAAGTACTATGTGATTATGACCAGCCGGAGTTTGTGTTCTCACGTGGACTAATACACAACTTTGAACATTATGATGTGTCATCAAACTCGTGGGGTTGGCCATCTGGCAAAGAAGTACATGATTTGTATCATTTGGATGCAGAAGCATTAACTCTAGGCACGACTAAGGTAAAAATTCTCAATTTCACCGGTATTTTAATTAAGTATTTTTTTATGTATTGTAAGTTTAACAACTTCTACCCTAAATTTCTAACAAAAACCGTCTTCTTAAACTTGAGTCTCAATATTTGTAATAGTTTTAGGAATATCTTGAATTAGGAAAGTGTGTTTTTCTTCTTTCTAAGCCATTGGGATTTTTTTAATTTTTGTTTTTAACATTGTCATGGTACACGGCCCAAATCCATGTCACAAATATTAGTTAGACCACGTGTGTAGTTAGACTTTTGCAATGAAGTCCGGAGTGCTAATCATAAGGCTAGGATGCGGCTCAAATGACATATTATAAAATAATTTCACATTTTTATGATTATTATCGAATTGATATAACGCTAATAACTTAATATAATCAATTATTTGCTTTTTTAGATATAATGAATTATATTTGATTATTTCATTCATAATGCATACTGCTCGGAAAGCCTAGAGTGAGAGAGAACTAATGACTACGGCTATAAATTAAGCCACAGGTTAATTCCTACAATTTCTGTCTTATGATGGTAAGTCCCTCAATAAGTTGTATTGAGGCCTATTATTACATTGTCCAACATGTGTTAAGACCGTTCCAGTGCAAATCACGTAAACAAATGTATTTACTTATTTAAGTTTCAGTTGTTTAAGACTTATGATGGCAAGTCCCTCAATAAGTTATATTGAGGCCTATTATTACATTGTCCAACATGTGTTAAGACCGTTCCAGTACAAATCACGTAAACAAATGTACTTACTTATTTAAGTTTCAGTTGTTTAAGACTTATGATGGCAAGGCCCTCAATAAGTTATATTGAGGCCTATTATTACATTGTCCAACTCGTGTTAAGACCGTTCCAGTACAAATCACGTAAACAAATGTATTTACTTATTTAAGTTTCAGTTGTTTAAGCCTTATGATGGCATGTCCCTCAATAAGTTGTATTGAGTCCTATTATTATATTGTCCAACATGTGTTAAGATCGTTCCAGTACAAATCACGTAAACAAATGTATTTACTTATTTAAGTTTCAGTTGTTTAAGACTTATGATGGCAAGGCCCTCAATAAGTTATATTGAGGCCTATTATTACATTGTCCAACTCGTGTTAAAACCGTTCCAGTACAAATCACGTAAACAAATGTATTTACTTATTTAAGTTTCAGTTGTTTAAGACTTATAATGGCAAGGCCCTCAATAAGTTATATTGAGGCCTATTATTACATTGTCCAACTCGTGTTAAAACCGTTCCAGTACAAATCACGTAAACAAATGTATTTACTTATTTAAGTTTCAGTTGTTTAAGACTTATGATGGCAAGTCCCTCAATAAGTTGTATTGAGTCCTATTATTATATTGTCCAACATGTGTTAAGACCGTTCCAGTACAAATCACGTAAACAAATGTATTTACTTATTTAAGTTTCAGTTGTTTAAGCCTTATGATGGCATGTCCCTCAATAAGTTGTATTGAGTCCTATTATTATATTGTCCAACATGTGTTAAGACCGTTCCAGTACAAATCACGTAAACAAATGTATTTACTTATTTTAGTTTCTGTTGTTTAAGACTTATGATGGCAAGGCCCTCAATAAGTTGTATTGAGTCCTATTATTATATTGTCCAACATGTGTTAAGACCGTTCCAGTACAAATCACGTAAACAAATGTATTTACTTATTTAAGTTTCAGTTGTTTAAGACTTATGATGGCATGTCCCTCAATAAGTTGTATTGAGGCCTATTATTATATTGTCCAATATGTGTTAAGATCGTTCCAGTACAAATCACGTAAACAAATGTATTTACTTATTTAAGTTTCAGTTGTTTAAGACTTATGATGGCAAGGCCCTCAATAAGTTATATTGAGGCCTATTATTACATTGTCCAACTCGTGTTAAAACCGTTCCAGTACAAATCACGTAAACAAATGTATTTACTTATTTAAGTTTCAGTTGTTTAAGACTTATGATGGCAAGGCCATCAATAAGTTATATTGAGGCCTATTATTACATTGTCCAACTCGTGTTAAAACCGTTCCAGTACAAATCACGTAAACAAATGTATTTACTTATTTAAGTTTCAGTTGTTTAAGACTTATGATGGCAAGTCCCTCAATAAGTTATATTGAGGCCTATTATTACATTGTCCAACTCATGTTAAGACCATTCCAGTACAAATCACGTAAACAAATGTATTTACTTATATAAGTTTCAGTTGTTTAAGACTTATGATGGCAAGTCCCTCAATAAGTTATATTGAGGCCTATTATTACATTGTCCAACATGTGTTAAGATCGTTCCAGTACAAATCACGTAAACAAATTTACTTACTTATTTAAGTTTCAGTTGTTTAAGACTTATGATGGCAGGTCCCTCAATAAGTTATATTGAGGCCTATTATTACATTGTCCAACATGTGTTAAGATCGTTCCAGTACAAATCACGTAAACAAATGTACTTACTTATTTAAGTTTCAGTTGTTTAAGACTTATGATGGCAAGTCCCTCAATAAGTTATATTGAGGCCTATTATTACATTGTCCAACATGTGTTAAGACCGTTCCAGTACAAATCACGTAAACCAATTTATTTACTTATTTAAGTTTCAGTTGTTTAAGACTTATGATGGCAAGTCCCTCAATAAGTTATATTGAGGCCAATTATTACATTGTCCAACATGTGTTAAGATCGTTCCAGTACAAATCACGTAAACAAATTTACTTACTTATTTAAGTTTCAGTTGTTTAAGACTTATGATGGCAAGTCCCTCAATAAGTTATATTGAGGCCTATTATTACATTGTCCAACTCGTGTTAAGACCGTTCCAGTACAAATCACGTAAACAAATGTATTTACTTATTTAAGTTTCAGTTGTTTAAGACTTATGATGGCAAGGCCCTCAATAAGTTATATTGAGGCCTATTATTATATTGTCCAACTCGTGTTAAGACCATTACAGTACAAATCACGTAAACAAATGTATTTACTTATTTAAGTTTCAGTTGTTTAAGACTTATGATGGCAAGTCCCTCAATAAGTTATATTGAGGCCTATTATTATATTGTCCAACATGTGTTAAGATCGTTCCAGTACAAATCACGTAAACAAATTTACTTACTTATTTAAGTTTCAGTAGTTTAAGACTTAT
Organism: Stictocephala bisonia; assembly: GCA_035578905.1. Lineage (NCBI taxonomy): Eukaryota > Metazoa > Arthropoda > Insecta > Hemiptera > Membracidae > Stictocephala > Stictocephala bisonia. Next base: position 886,186 of record JAQJVL010000214.1, on the reverse strand, counting down.
GATAGCAAGTCCCTCAATAAGTTATATTGAGGCCTATTATTACATTGTCCAACATGTGTTAAGACCGTTCCCGTACAAATCACGTAAACAAATGTATTTACTTATTTAAGTTTCAGTTGTTTAAGACTTATGATGGCAAGTCCCTCAATAAGTTATATTGAGGCCTATTATTACATTGTCCAACTCGTGTTAAGACCGTTCCAGTACAAATCACGTAAACAAATTTACTTACTTATTTAAGTTTCAGTTGTTAAAGACTTATGATGGCAAGTCCCTCAATAAGTTATATTGAGGCCTATTATTACATTGTCCAACTCGTGTTAAGACCGTTCCAGTACAAATCACGTAAACAAATTTACTTACTTATTTAAGTTTCAGTTGTTTAAGACTTATGATGGCAAGTCCCTCAATAAGTTATATTGAGGCCTATTATTACATTGTCCAACTCGTGTTAAGACCGTTCCAGTACAAATCACGTATACAAATTTACTTACTTATTTAATTTTCAGTTGTTTAAGACTTATGATGGCAAGTCCCTCAATAAGTTATATTGAGGCCTATTATTACATTGTCCAACATGTGTTATGACCGTTCCAGTACAAATCACGTAAACATATGTATTTACTTCTTTAAGTTTCAGTTGTTTAAGACTTATGATGGCAAGGCCCTCAATAAGTTATATTGAGGCCTATTATTACATTGTCCAACTCGTGTTAAGACCGTTCCAGTACAAATCACGTAAACAAATGTATTTACTTATTTAAGTTTCAGTTGTTTAAGCCTTATGATGGCATGTCCCTCAATAAGTTGTATTGAGTCCTATTATTATATTGTCCAACATGTGTTAAGACCGTTCCAGTACAAATCACGTAAACAAATGTATTTACTTATTTTAGTTTCTGTTGTTTAAGACTTATGATGGCAAGGCCCTCAATAAGTTGTATTGAGTCCTATTATTATATTGTCCAACATGTGTTAAGACCGTTCCAGTACAAATCACGTAAACAAATGTATTTACTTATTTAAGTTTCAGTTGTTTAAGACTTATGATGGCATGTCCCTCAATAAGTTGTATTGAGGCCTATTATTATATTGTCCAATATGTGTTAAGATCGTTCCAGTACAAATCACGTAAACAAATGTACTTACTTATTTAAGTTTCAGTTGTTTAAGACTTATGATGGCAAGTCCCTCAATAAGTTATATTGCGGCCTATTATTATATTGTCCAACTCATGTTAAGACCGTTCTAGTACAAATCACGTAAACAAATGTATTTACTTATTTAAGATTCAGTTGTTTCAGACTTATGATGGCAAGTCCCTCAATAAGTTATATTGATGCCTATTATTATATTGTCCAACTCGTGTTAAGACCGTTCCAGTACAAATCACGTAAACAAATGTATTTACTTATTTAAGATTCAGTTGTTTCAGACTTATGATGGCAAGTCCCTCAATAAGTTATATTGAGGCCTATTATTACATTGTCCAACTCGTGTTAAGACCGTTCCAGTACAAATCACGTAAACAAATGTATTTACTTATTTAAGATTCAGTTGTTTCAGACTTATGATGGCAAGTCCCTCAATAAGTTATATTGAGGGCTATTATTACATTGTCCAACTCGTGTTAAGACCGTTCCAGTACAAATCACGTAAACAAATGTACTTGCTTATTTAAGTTTCAGTTGTTAAAGACTTATGATGGCAAGTCCCTCAATAAGTTATATTGAGGCCTATTATTACATTGTCCAACTCGTGTTAAGACCGTTCTAGTACAAATCACGTAAACAAATGTATTTACCTATTTAAGTTTCAGTTGTTAAAGACTTATGATGGCAAGTCCCTCAATAAGTTATATTGAGGCCTATTATTACATTGTCCAACTCGTGTTAAGACCGTTCTAGTACAAATCACGTAAACAAATGTACTTGCTTATTTAAGTTTCAGTTGTTAAAGACTTATGATGGCAAGTCCCTCAATAAGTTATATTGAGGCCTATTACTGTATTACATTGTCCAACATGTGTTAAGACCGTTCCAGTACAAATCACGTAAACAAATGTATTTACTTATTTAAGTTTCAGTTGTTAAAGACTTATGATGGCAAGTCCCTCAATAAGTTATATTGAGGCCTATTATTATATTGTCCAACTCGTGTTAAGACCGTTCTAGTACAAATCACGTAAACAAATGTATTTACCTATTTAAGTTTCAGTTGTTAAAGACTTATGATGGCAAGTCCCTCAATAAGTTATATTGAGGCCTATTATTACATTGTCCAACTCGTGTTAAGACCGTTCCAGTACAAATCACGTAAACAAATGTATTTACTTATTTAAGTTTCAGTTGTTTAAGACTCATGATGGCAAGTCCCTCAATAAGTTATATTGAGGCCTATTATTATATTGTCCAACTCGTGTTAAGACCGTTCTAGTACAAATCACGTAAACAAATGTATTTACCTATTTAAGTTTCAGTTGTTAAAGACTTATGATGGCAAGTCCCTCAATAAGTTATATTGAGGCCTATTATTACATTGTCCAACTCGTGTTAAGACCGTTCCAGTACAAATCACGTAAACAAATGTACTTACTTATTCAAGTTTCAGTTGTTTAAGACTTATGATGGCAAGTCCCTCAATAAGTTATATTGAGGCCTATTATTATATTGTCCAACATGTGTTAAGACCGTTCCAGTACAAATCACGTAAACAAATGTATTTACTTATTTAAGTTTCAGTTGTTTAAGCGATGTAAAGAAATAAATTATAAGTTAGTATAAGTTATCGGTTATATAGTTGTGTTGTATAATAAATTACAACAATTTTGTGCCATTTTTCTTATTTGAATTATATAGGGTGTCCCACGAAGAGGTTAACACGTTTGATTTTATATTATTTGCCCGTTTTTGCACCGAACATTTTCAAACTTTACACAATTCATTAAATAAGTTTTGAAAATATTCTGTTAAAAGTACAGCTCTCTAGAAATTGTAGAAACAAAATGGTGGCATTTTGTGAAACTATACTTTAAAAACAGTAAAAAAAACAGCGTTTTTGTTTTGTAAAATTATTTATTGTTCTAGATAAATATGTTCTAGATAAATAAAGCATTTGAATTAGAAATTAAAAACATAGCCAAACTTCCTTCTAAAGTAAAGTCCAAAATTATTAGAACTGTTATCCATCCACAGAGACACACTGATAACAGCGCTTAACATATGAATCTTAAGCTCTTACAAAGAAATTCTGCGGTATCAGAAGTTCCTCTTTAATTGAATGTTTTAATTCCTCATCATTATTGAAGCTGCAGGTATAAACTTGTTCCGTTAAGTAAACCCCACAGAAAGAAATCACACACAGTTAAATCTGGGGATTGGGGTGGCCAATCTAAAACATCACTTCCACGAACAATCCAATGGCCACGAAGGTTGTCATTTAATATTGCTTGACAGGATTTGCAAATTGGCGAGGAGCACCATCATGTTGGAAGCACCATCATCATTGCTTGATCCATTTCTGGAACTGTAAAATGAGGCAATACTTGTTCATTTAAAACCTGTGCATATATATTCCCAGTCATTGTACTGTCTGAAACGTCGGAAGATAGCACGCTATTACAACTCACAGCTGTTCAAACAGTAATTCCTTTTGATTTGAGTTGAGCCTATTCAAGAATGTGAGGATTGGTGATGTTGTAATAATTACAATTGTGTCTATTTACAACACCATTGCAGTATAAAGTGGACTCGTCTGAAAAAACAATTTTAGTATGCCAATCATAATCTAGCTCATTAAATTCAATTATACGAGAACAAAATTCTACTCTCCTGTCCGGATCATATTCGAGAAGATTATGGACTAGGTGACTTTTGTAAAATTTAATTTTGTTTTTCTTAATTAATCTTTGTACTTGTTACTTTGGAATGCCAGTTTCAAGTTCAACCTTCCTCAGTGATTTCGGTTTACCTGGAGAGTACAACTCCTCATTTGATTCTCTAGAGTACTTTTTTACGACACTTCCAGTTTCTAACAAAAGATTTTTCTACTTAATTATTGTCAGCTTACTAGTTGGTTAAACTCCTATGTAGGAAACCTGAAATTGTCTATTTGCTTCTGCAATGTTGTCAAAAGCAATAGCCCACGCACAACACTTCACTTTTTGTTTAACATTATAAGCCATTTTTCGAACTTCAATATTGGCAAAACTGTAATGGAGGAGGTTATGTTATTTTTTTTTAGCACAAGCAATATTCTTCAATAAAACAGCTGTTTTCAACAATGGGCGTTATTAAACAGCTGTTGCAACGCAGTAATCAAATCAGGTAATATAAAAAATGAATTTTTATAGGAAGCAAAATGGTAAATGTTCAAAATTCCACCAGTTTGTATTTACAATTTCTAGAGGGCTGTAATTTTAACAGAATATTTTTCAAACATATTTAATGAATTACGTAGAGTTTGAAAATTTTCGGTGCACAAATATGCAAATAATATAAAATCAAGCGTGTAAACCTCTTCGTGGGACACCCTGTATTTACTAAAGCACAGTTAAACAAATTCTACTTATTAAAGTATATATAAAAACTATTTATTAAGAAGGATTCAATCCTAACTGAAAAAATGAGCAGTTATATTTTTGAATGGTAAATAGCTATATTTATAAGGCAAGTTAAATATTTAAATTATACTAACTGAGCCATGATTTACTTGATTTTTAATTTAAAAATACGTTTTTTCCTTTTTGCATAATTTACCTTAAGAAAATTGTATAAAAAACCCCAAAAATGTTGTTCAGTTTAACCTTTTTCTAGTTTCTTGAGGTAAAATCCATCCTTATAGTCATTAGAAAGATACATTCATTGCTTTCCAAAAGGCAAATACTGAAATGTATTATAAGTTTACATTTTAATTATTAATTTAAGTCAATAAATAAAATATTTTTATTAATAGACCGTAAGAACTTTGATTCTAAGCTAGTGCATGTCCAGCTGTTTCTTTGTTTGTAGGGAAGAGACGGGAAAGGTGTGATCTATGTTAGAAGTGCCGGCAATGGTAGACATATAGGTGACACTTGCGCTACGGATGGAGACATTAACACGGAACTTAGTATCGCCATAACGTCAGCTGACCAATGGGGACGGCCGACTTATTACTCTGAGAGGTGTACAGCAGTTCTTGCAGCTACATATAGTGGGAGCCACTTAGCCGAAAGAATTGTCAGTATTACGTATAAAAACATTATATTTTATATGTATAAACATTTATATTATTACATTTGATTATAGTTTAGATTACATTTGATTATTGATGCTTGTGTGTTTTGCACTTTTGGTAAGATTTTTGTACTCTTTTGTAAAAATAATACAGTTATAAAAAGAAAGTCGAGTTATATATATATGTATATATATATATATATATATATATATATATGAAAACTATATAAGCTCAGATGTACAACTTAATAGAGCTATGAGAGCTATTTGTGGCACTTTCATGTCAACTTCACTTCCACGGCTCCCGGCGCTGTGCAATATAGCTCCTCCCGAAATAAGACATCAGGAGGCACTACTTAAAGAATTCAATAAGAACTAGAATGCCCCGCACTCCCCATTTAACAGCCATATTAATCACTTAATTTATAGTTTATAAATGACTACTGAAAACTTGAAGTATATCTGGCTCCAGCTAAATTAAACTTAACACGTCTTTCTATTTCTTACCCATATTGTAGAAGAACACATTTACAATGTGAAGTACAGTTTTCAGTGTATTGACTGACTGTACTTATATAGTTTTATTCCACAATGTGGAGTCGACCTGTGTTTATATATGTGGTGTTCAGGATCAAATCCTAACGGTTATTTAGCCCCGGATATGTTTACTCACTGGTGTTGCAACCTGTTATGAACACGTCTCTTAGGATAAGCAGAAAGGAGAGGAGATTAATCTAACATTAAATTGACTTTTCCAAATATTGCATATTTTTTTAATGCTTGAAAACAAATGAGAATAAACTTTTACAAGAGTTTAAGTAATTTTTAATAGGTGTCAACATGACACTAATAAATTTATAAAGTATGATTGCAATCTGGCTAACTCAGATTAAAATGTACACCTTCTCCTTCCTTTACAACTTATATTTTTTAATACGTGAACAAAACTGAACATTTAATGTTTACATTGTGTTGAGTTTTTTAGTAATTGTATGTTTTTCTACAGAACAATACTCTGACCACAGATCATGTCATAGCCACATGTCAGTTTGTACACTGGTGTCAGAACTACATATCAGTTTGTAATATGGTGTCATAACCACATGTAAATTTGTACACTGGTATCAGAACCACATGTCAGTTTTTACACTGGTGTCAAAACCACAGGCCAGTTTTTAACTGGTGTCCGAACCACTTGTCAGTTTGTACACTGGTGTCAAAACCACGGGCCAGTTTGTACACTGGTGTCAGAACCACATGTTAGTTTGAACACTGGTGTCAGAACCACACGTCAGTGTGTATAGACCGCGCGGCGAAGGTCGAGCCCGCCGAGCGGTGATAGGGAGGGGACGGGTGGAGGGCCCAATATGCCTGCAGTCCTGGAAACATTCGCTACTGTCAGACTTTCCCACGCTTGCTTCTAAAATAAGTTACGTTAATTGTTACCTACGGATGCACATTCAGTACATTTCCAGACTGCTTGCAATATATTTGCTTGTGGTTTAGCGTGTTAGGAATGTTTACTCAAGTGTAGGATAAACAATTATTTAGTTGGTTATATGTTTGTTTTTATCTAACCACTGTAGTGTAATAAGTCAGTTTGTGTTTTTCTTTTGTGTCCCTTAAGTGTGTTAAGAGTCTGCAGAGCCATACTGGTTTAATTCTCATAAAAACAACGTTGTTTTGAATCCATATTTTTATCATTATTTATTTACCAAACGTTGTGTACGAGGTGTCATTTAAAATGCTATCATACTGCGCTTTGGGTTTGCTTTTAATATTATGAATACATACACCTAGTTTTGAAAAATAGGTGAAAATAAAAACTTCAAACTAAATAATTGTTATATTTATTCTATTAAACTAATTATGAATCCACAAAGCAGTTCAATGAATAATTTCACTCTTGATCAAATGCAATTTGTTTGGAAAAAACCGTTTAAAAGTAACTGTTAAATATTGACACACGTGATCATTTGTCCGGTTCGAAAAAAACATCGTTCTAATGAGATTTAAACCAACATGGCCGACAGCCTCTGCAGACTCTTAAGGTTGTAAAATTAGTGAACGTAAATCCTAAATATTGTATTCCTTTAGTGGTTCCTACCTCAACTATGGCTCACTTTATTCCTAAAGTAGCCCAAGGAAAAACTACTAGAAGTCAGGCTAGGAAATTATTTGGAGAGAAAGTGAGTTCATGGCGAATGGGGCCAAATTAAGAGATGAACAACGAATCCCCGTAAAAAAATCGTTAGAACGAACTGCAGTTGCATGTAGCATTTCAAAAACTCTTATAAAGGAAATTCGGCGTGAAAAGTGTTTATTGGACACTTCAGCGGAAGGAGAGTGTTCGTTCACAACTCCCAAAAAATACAAGAGAAAAACAACAGCGACAGAACTAGACGATTTCGACAAATGTGTAGTTAGAAAAACCGTCCATGAGTTTTATAAAACTGACGAGTCACTCCCAATTTTTCATTTTTATTTTAAACCAATTTAAATAAAAATTATATCAATTTTAACGATACGGGAAATCACAGAAATACATTTCTTAGCGACAGTAAGAAGTATATATTTCTTAGTTACTTAATTTCAATTAAAGTTATTAACCGATTTATAATTGTTTATGATATATTTAATTGTTGTTATTGATATACGTTTTAATTTGTTAACTTTCAAACTATTAACCTATTTGATGTTTTTATTTTAAATACTGGTCTAATTATAAGAGATACCAAAATACAAATACTCCGTAAACAATCAGCCTTTACGATCTGTCTGTGACCGCCTCGCTCAGAGCCGATGTTTTTATATGACTAGTAGGCCAGCCAGGAGGCCGGACCTTCAGTGCGCGTACTATACACTGGTGTCCGAACCACTTGTCAGTTTGTACACTGGTGTCAAAACCACATGCCAGTTTGTACACTGGTCAGAATCACATGTTAGTTTGTACACTGTTGTCAGAACCACATGTCAGTTTGTAACTTGTGTGATAACCACACGCCAGTTTGTACACTGGTGTCAGAACCACGTGTTAGTTTGTACACTCGTGTCAGAACCACACATCAGTGTGTACACTGGTGTCAGAACCACACGTCAGTTTAGACACTGGTGTCAGAACTACATGTCAGTTTGTACACTGGTGCTAGAACCACATGGCAGTTTGTACACTGGTGTCAGAACCACATGTCAGTTTGTAACTTGTGTGATAACCACACGCCAGTTTGTACACTGGTGTCAGAACCAAATGTCAGTTTGTAACTGGTGCCAGAACTATCAATCAATCAATCAATAAAATGTTTATTCATAAAATGTATACAGCATACATTGAATAGAGTCATTTTTAAAGGTTGTCTTAAGTTACTTATTACAGGCAGCACTACAATTAGGTATCTAAATATTTCTTAACAGAGTATAGTGATTTGTCAGTCAAAAATGTTTTTGAGTTTAATTTGAAATTATCTTAAACATTTAACAATTTTTACCTACTAAGGTAATGTTTGATAAAATTTCAATCATATATATTTATATTTATTACTATTAAATTCCAATTTTTTGTGCTTTAATGTCAGTTCTGATTTATGCCTTGTGTTATATTTATATACTTCCAAAGGCAACGTTTCAGAAAGGTGTTGTTTAGCCAAAAGAATGGTGTCAAATATATACTGAGCGTAGATTATAAAAATGTAAAGCTGTTTAAACCATTCTTTGACTGACTCGTTAATTTTTAGACCTAACATCATTTTAATTGCCCTCTTCTGCAGAATAAATATTTTATAAAGGTATTCTGATATAGTCCCTCTCCATACAATGACAATCCATATGAAATGTGATTGTGTACATGTGTAAAGTAGATCTTTCTTAATGTGTCTGCACTGCATATATATGAGACAATCATTTTTATAACAAAAATCGCATAGTTAATTTTCATTAAACGTTTGTCAATATGTTCATTCCAACTTAAGTTTTGATCAACACTAAGCCCTAGGAATTTAGTACTTGTTACTTGGCACAACGAATCAGAGTCTACTATAATATTTGGTTCTAGTTTAGGTTCTATTTTGTTTTGTAGAAAATGATAAGAAATTTGTTTCATTCAGTTTTAGTAACAAATTATTTTCTATTAACAATTGTTTTATCTCTCCGAGCTCAGCAAAAGCTTCCAATTCTAGTTTAATTTTTGAATTAGCAGAATTTTTAAAATTAGAGTCATCTGCATGCATAGGTAATTTATTGTTTATCGGATTAATTATACGTTCAGGCATGTCATTAATAACACGAAAAGAGCAAAAGGCCCAAAATAGAATCTTGAGGAACTCCACTATTTATTTTTAACAATGAAGGACTTATTGTGCCAATGTAACTACCATTAACTTGACTGATGTCAACTTATTGAAATATATTACTTGAACAGGTTTTAATCCATTTTAAACAACACCTTTAATCCCATAGCTTTCTAGTTTTTTAGGTAGTGTTTTGTGACACACACTGTCAAAAGCTTTGGAAAAGTCCATGAATATTCCAACTACTTTTCTAAATTGTCAATGGATTTAATAATTGAATCAATGAAATCTGTAGTAGGTGTTTTAACAGATTTTCTTTTACAAAATCTGTTGTGAATAGATAAATAGTTTATTTTGTTTAAAATGTTCAACAAAATCATTTTAAACAAACGTATTGTTCATTGTCTTTTAAATATGTTTGATATTGCTGGAAGTATTGAAATAGGCCTGTAATTATTTATTTCTGTTACTTCTCCTTTTTATATAAAGGGATCACCTTGCAATTTTAAGCTGTTGAGGAAACGTTCCTATTAAAATATGAATTAATTAGATGTACTAAAAGTTTTGATAGCGGTTTACAAGCAAGTTTAAAACTTTAGTTGTTATTTCATTGTGTCCACTAGACATTTTGTTTTTTAGTAATTTTATCAATTTTAGGATTTAATTTTCATCTACTGGTTTATATTTGAACAACATCTTAGTACAAACTGTTTTAAGAGAATTCTTAAGATGGTTTGAACAGCATTGATTAGTTTTACTAGTAATGGACGCTCTTACAAAGTGAACTATTTGTTTTTGATTGGTAAATAGATTTTTCCAATCAATACATTTACATTTTTTTAATAAACGTTCACTCTTTTTTGGTGTTTCATCATTAATTTTATATAATAATAATGTTTCCATGATATTTTATTGGCATTGTCAAAAGTGTTTTTCTTTTATAAGTGAAAGATTCTTTTGCCTCAGACATTTTCTTTTTGAGCAGTTAATTTCTGTCCGATACTGCTACTGACAATTCTTTATTTTTTAACTGTCTAGCAGTTTTCTGAGGTTTATGATTTCTTTTTTTGAACTTTGATTTCATCATTTACCCAGCTTATTTTCTTAGAATCAATCCTGGTCATTTTAGTTGGAAAAGATAAGCCGAAATATTATCTAAGACAATGATTAAAATCATTGCAGTTTTCCTCAATTGGGGATAAAAAAATCTAACCATTTTTTCTTTTCTAGTAATATGTAAAAATAAGTTAGATTTTTATCTGGAAAATCCCTACTTCGATTTATTAATATCTCCTCTATTAATTTTCCTACATTACCTAACTCTAATACTTGATCATCATGGTCAGATATATCAGTTATCAAGCCTGATACTTTTGTCAAGTGTTTTGGTATATTTGTAACAAAATTGTCAATAGCAGTATGGGAAGTTAGTTACCCTAGTTGGAAAGTCTACTAGAGAGATCATTCCAAATGAACTCAAAAGATTTTTTTTACTCCTTACAGTTATAATTATTGTCTAACATATTGATGTTAAAGTCACCTGTCAATACTGCAAAATCATTTCGGGGCACAACTTAACTTCATAATTCTCCCAATCTGTGGAGAAATGCAGATACATCGCTACTAGAAGCCCTACAAATTCCCACCAGTAAAAGTTATTTTTTACTTATATGATATTTAGTATAACAAAACTCAAATATTTTTCTTCATACAAATTATTAATCAGAGGAAAAAACCACTATTTTAGTTTTTATATTGCTATGTGACAAAATCAAAACACCACCATTTTTGAAAATGTTCCTTGTATGCTATATGTTGATTTTTTGTATATCCGTTTAAATTAAATATTTCTATTTCATAAGATTTCATATTGTGTTCTGTTATTACTAGACAGCCATCTAGATTTAATTAGTGATTGAAGCTAGGTGATATGAAAGGCAAACCGTGTCGAGGTCAGGTCTGCTGAGTCAGCAGGTGTCAGTTCCCTCACACTGAGGTGACTCAGCTGTGTCACACTTGTTGTTTACAATGTCGTTGAATTTGAAGTGAACTGTTGGAAGTATGTAATGTGATTTGGCTCTGACGTAATTTCCTTTACAGTTAGAGTTTCTAAATAATGTGCAGTGTTAATAAAATATTTTATATATTTCTTTGGTTTCATTTAAAATGATCCTAGAGTCTTAATACAAATGTGTTTATTTAGTTCTTTCTTATAGTTTTATTCTTTAAATATGAAAAAATACTTAAATATGGGCCGGTAATGCTCTTCCACTTTGATAGTTATATAGTGTGTTTTCTTCAAATAGTGATTTGTTATATTTTTTGGAATTTAGATTGTTTGCTTGATATAGGATAGTGGTGTCCATTTGTTGGCTGAAACACTACTAAATCTACACTTTTTAAGAGGTTTCTAGTCGGCCATCTTTAATTGAACCATTCTTTTAAAATGACCTTAAGGAGCAGGAGAAAGCATGTAGATGAAATAGTAAATAACAATAACAATCAAATAACCGTTGCTCATACATTTAAGCTTTTATAAGC
>JAQJVL010000214.1:90000-209046 GCA_035578905.1 Stictocephala bisonia | reverse complement strand
TTTGAAATCTAACTAAATATGTTTATGTTTATCTATTACCAAAATGGGTTAATATTTGGCTAAGTATCCAACTATTGCACTCCTTGTAATTAAGTACTGCACCCCATGTAACTAACTACTGCAATCCTTGTAAATAACTACTAAACTCCATGCAACTATGTACATTATAAAGATATGAATTAACATTAACTGTTAGAGAATTTTTTCAGGTTGATCTGTTCAATTTATTGGACATTTATCTTGGAGTTCAGAGAAATGACAATGAGTTCTATTTCAGATAGGTTTTTTATTCATTGCTCGCATACATCATAATGTTGAAACTAATACTGTCAGGAGTGAAAATATAGTCATAATTAGGACCAACAGTGCCTTAATTACATAAAAATCATAATTGTATTTTTAGGCCAGGGGCTCACTGTATGTGACGTTTTTTTTCTTGAGCTAAAACATTGCAACAACGTGTGTAGGATATGGGACGTTTTGAGTCAACAACAAAATAATTTACACCTTCTGCCCAGTTTGATCACTCCATGTTGTTTTTTCTTCAAGAGATGCAACGCATTGTCTATCCAACATAATCGATCAACTCCTGACAATTTGTTTCATCGTGATACAAAACGTTGAATGCAGTGTGCGGCTGGCCTAAGTATTTCATTATTTGAGAATTAAAAGGAAGTCTGTGAGAGTGAACCTATAACTTGAGATTCGTGCTAAGGACATATTACTTATTACTAATTAAATACAAAATGTCCACTCTATTGTGCAAATACACTTGTATCAAATATTCACATGGTCAATAATGCCCATGCTTTGGACAACAGATCCAACACTAGGTCTGAAAGAAACTTTATTTGTTAACATGTTCGCTGATGCCCCAAATTGAAATTCGTGGTCAAGTACTAAAAATAGGGTCATCCTCAGATCCCAACATGTAATATTTCGTTACATTAGATTTGTCAATGGTATTTTCACTCGTATTGATTTAAAATTAAATTATAGAGCCTGTTTCTAAGTTTTTAATAACAATAGCAATTTATTACAAAGGAAACACTAATCATTATATTCATACAATATACACACTCATATACATAAAAGAACAAACAAAGAATTCACAGAAATAGAAAATAGGTCCACTACTCATGAACGAACAGTGAAATTGGTTTTATCAGTCGGCACAGTGATGTAACCCAGATACTTGGGGACAGTGTTGAGGAGATTGTAGGTGATAGATTCACTGCTTGTTCCTCTTAATACCAACACGGCATGCGTTCAATGGTTTCCATCAACATGGACACTACTAGAGAAGTTGGGGCTGTCCATGTTGGATGGTAGTCAAGGTGCAGATGTTGCGTAGGGAAGATAACTGAGTGTTAGGCTTATCAATTAGCTGAAAATCAGACCAACACTACGTGGTTTGGATTCTATGTAAAGCTGTTGGTCCCTTAGTATCCCTAGCTATCATGCTATTAATAAACAGCTCTTTTGAGGAATTCAACCTAGTTAGTAACAATGACTATACTTGTTTATCACACTTACCACACTCGTTCGCCCATATCTTGACGATCGGCATCTTAATAATTGAGTAGTGAATAGAATGTTTAGAACATGCTCACAACAAATCTGCTGACTTCGTTGAATATTATGACAAAACTCCTGTCTTGGTACTGTGTACTTTTTATAAGATGTAATGAGTTAATAAAAGAATTTGAATTTGAATTTAATCAGAAACTTGATGAGCAAAAGGAGCATGAAATATTGGCGTGGATCCACGAACAGTTAATTGAAATTTATTATAATCATATTAATCGCTCTATTCTGAATATGGAGGTCCTTTAATCTATGAGAAAAAACTGGTAATTTATAAGATGATGTTTTAGTTTATATTTAATTATACTTAAGCAGGAGTGATACCAAATTATCGAGGTGACTTACTAAAAAATGGAGGACCCTGTTAGAAAATAACAGAAACATGACTAGGACTTGCACATTATGTAAAAAAAACTCTTTTAAAATTTGCTAGGTTCCTATTTATGTGTTTAAGTTGAGAAAAATTATGTTTTAAAACGATTTCACTCATTTTGAATTATTTTGTTTGTTGAATTTTTGTACTTGTAATTTTTAGTTTCAGTAACAGTATTTTCAATGACTGTTATATTTTATGCAGTATAGTAATGCAGTATATTTTATTTTGCATTACTATACTGTAATGGATTATTTATATTTCATACATAAACAGGTTTTTAGTGTTTTGCTCAGCAATAACAATTGTTTATGTGTACAGAGCATCAATCGACTAGCAGCTGTGTATCCCTCAGTAGACGAGGTGGACCTGTTTGTGGGAGCTGTGTCAGAGAAACCACTCGAGGGGGCTATGCTGGGACCTACGTTTGTCTGCCTTGTAGGTGATCAATTTGCACGACTCCGTAGAGGAGACAGATTCTTTTATGAAGAATCTAATCAGCCATCAACATTCTCCAAGGGTAAATATTACCTTTTATCATTTGATTAGAGAAAATTAATTCCTGTTGTTGATTTCAATATTATCAAATGTTGGATTTAAAATGATGATAGATTGTTATCCATAGAGTTTTCAATTTATTATAATTTGCTATTGTCTTTTCTTAGATTAATTTTTAATGTACTTTTAATCACATTAAAATCTTAAATAAAGTATCGACAGTATATTTTTTTAGAGAAATTCAACTGTTCACAGTATAATTTGGTTACAAAATATTGCTAGCACACAAATATATTCTCTAGAGTTCAGTGGCACTATTAGACATCACTAGCGGTTGTGCATGCATTCAGACTTCTTTATAAACCTGAACTACTGAGCAAGTGAGGAGTATCAAACTCCACTTCCATTCAGGCAATTAGCTGAATTCAACCTTTATTGTAAACTGTCTCATTTCTTCATTTAAATTAATGTTTCCTACAACAGCCAATAACAATTACAGCTAGTAATGAAAACATTTATTTTTATATTCATTAGCTGGTATACCTGTGGCAGTGGTATATCATGAAAATAACAATCTAAATGTTTACTCTTGTTGACAGACCAACTGGAGCAGCTGCGGAAAGCGAGCATGGCCAGAGTCCTCTGTGACAATTCTGACAACATCGCAGTGATCCAACCTCTCGCTTTTGTGCAACCTTCGTTCTTGTGAGTGATGAACATTTCCTTCGTTAATACATACCTTACAAAAATTGTTTAAATGAAACCCATCTTCTTGTCTTAAAACTAAGAAAATTACTATGATGTTATTTAGACATTAAAAACAGAATTTATTTTTAAAATATTAATTATATAAGAAAGTTATCAAATGTCCAGAAATATGTAATATATGTCCAGAAATGTCTAAAATCTGTCGAAAAGAACTGTTCAATATTTTATACCATCAGCAAGTTTTTTCTTTATTAATATTTTGTTGAACTAGATAAAAAATATTAATTTTAAACAACGAATTAAAACATTTAACTACATTCATTCAAATTATACTTTTATCCACATTTATTTCTTTTCAAGACTATGGAAAAGTATAGGTGAATGAATGTTGATGAGTGAAAGCAGTCTGTTAAAAACTTTAGCAAGCCTACCAGGAAGTAATTTCCGTGAATGTCATACATTTATGAGTTGGCCATTATTATATAAGGATTTTTTAAGCTTAATAGTATTTAGTTCATGAAAAATTAATTTTTACTTCAACAAGCAGTTGATTTCTTGCACATATATTAATAATTATTGATTTGTTTTCCACAGACATTTTTGCTAAAAACTGAAAATAATGAAGGATTTGTTAAGTATTTATATAGTACAGTATAATAAAATGGTATTTGTTTTGAGTAAGAAAGAATTTAACACAAAGGACTTGGGAGAAATGAAACAGTTCTTGGGTATTGAATTTGAATGATATGAACAGAGAACAAAATTTAAGCAGGAAAAGATGATTGAAAAATTACTAAGTGTAAATGAGGCAAAACACCAATGGAAGTAAACTTTAAAGTAGATAGTGATGAACACATCATAAATGTTCCATTTAGAAAATTGATTGTTCTCTCATGTACATATCAGTAACATTCAGACCTGATATAACATTTTTAGTTTCATTTTTTAGTCAATTTCTGGACAATCCTACTGAACAACTGTGGAAAGCAGAGGAGAGAGTTTTACGTTATTTAAAAGAAACAAAACATTTTCCTTTGACTTACAACAGTAACATCAAGAAAGAAGAAAGTATTGTGGCCTATTCAGATGCTGATTGGGCAACAAATCCAAAAGACTGGAAAAGTATAAGTGGAGGTATATTTTCTTTTGGAAATCCTGTAATTTGGTTTTCTCCAAAACAAACATCTATAGCGTTGTCGTCAACAGAGGCAGAGTAAATTGCAGCAGCAGCTACTACATCAGAACTTTTGTCAATCAAAGGCATTGTTGGAGACTTAAAATCCTAATTTCACAGAAGAAGCAGAAGCAATGTTATTAGTGGATAACCAAGGAGCAATCGATTTTACAAAAAGTTATGAAAACAGCAAGCGAAGTAATCACATAGACTTTCGCTATCACTTTTTGAAGGACTTAATAATTAAAGATAAGATCAAAATTAGTTATGTAGCAACTAATGAAAACATTGCTGACATTTTAACAAAACCTCTAGGACTTACCAAGTTTTCTGTATTTAAAGATGCAATAGAAATTTTCTGAAACCATAGATGACCAGAAAATGTTTTTTTAATCTATACTATATATATAAAAGCCAAATACCACTCACTCACTGATCACTGATTCTCAAAAACAACTAAACCTCGGAGGCTGAAATTTAATTGGATAATTGGTCCTATATTGTAGGCGTGCAATAAGAAGGGATTTTGAAAAATTCTTCATAGTTCTGAAATGGCAGCCTTTTTTATCCCCAAAACTGCCCCAATGTATTTCTTATGGGAAAATCACAAAAAATTAGTACTGTATTTCTGACCTAACTTGAGGAAAATCTTGAGTAAAAGTTTCAAACCTTTACAGTTCTACACACATAAGAAACATGCACCTTATATATGAATTTCAGCCTTAAAACAAAAAATGTGGGGTATCAGGGGCCCAAAAACTTAAATTATGTATTAAATTAAAAACTTAAAAAATGTAAAATTGATTAATATTGATGGTGTCTACTCAAGTGGGGTATCACATTAAAGTTATTTTTCTCTTGAATCCAAAAATCCAGCATATGCTCCAAAAAAAAAAGAAAAAAAAAAAGAAATTCCGAAAACAAAAAAAAGGGTAATATTAAAATAAACCCCCTCAGTGGGGTATCAAACTATAGGCATTTATCTCCTAAATCACATTATATAATTTTATTTTGGAAGAAACAACGTTTAAGGACTCTGCCCCAAATAAAAAATTATGCTCCAAAAACCAAAATTGGGTAATTTTAAACTAATGTACCCAAGTGGGGTATAAAATTAAAGGTATTCTTCAATTAATTACTAAAATGCCATCAAATTTTAGAAAAGACTATGTTGCCCCTAAAACCAAAATGCATGGTCAAACTGGTTAAAATCCGTAGGCTGATCTCCCTCACGAGGCGATCTGTCAAGACCCAAAAATGGGATTGTAGCAGAGTACCTTGGTGAGGTCGCAGGCCGAACTTTCTACAACGAGGCAGTAGGTCAAGTTCCACAAAGGGGCCTTTAACAGAGCACTCTGGCGAGGCCGTAGGCCGAGTTCTACAAAGGGGCAAAAAGCAGAGTCTCCAGGCGAGGCCGAAGGCCGAGCTTCCTTAACGAGCATAGCGAGTGACAGGTGTTGGCATGTGAAGCGTGCAGGGGTTACCCCTAGTTTATTATATTTGCTTTTGTTGATTAGATTATTTAATTTTTTTTTAATAGGTATAACTGAATTTCTTGCTGTCTACCAATTGTTATGCTTTACTTCAGCTTATGATGTAGCTAGCCTGTGAATCAAGTTACCATAGTTAATACTTTATTTAAGAATGAATTGTCAAGCCTAAAAATTGAGAGGGGGCGTTAAGTATTTATATAGTACAGTATAAAACAATGGTATTTGTTTTGTGTTTTGTTTTGCTATTCTATGTATAGAGTAAATTATTATTTTACCAGGTATAACAACTAAGTATTGTTGCAGCATGAAGTATTAATAAAAGTATTGATGTAATTCAAAGTGCTGATCATTTTGTCCTACGAAATGACATATTAATAATAATAAAACTAACAGGATTGTGATATTTTAATTGAATTCATAGTAATACTGATTTATTTTGTATTGTATTTTATCAGAAGTTGTAATAATATGGAAAACTTACCAAATATGTTCGCTAAAAAATAACTATAACATCACAAAATCCTTCAAATTGAGCTCACGATTTTAATTAATAATGCTTAGGTAAAATCTTTAAAAAATCGAGTTTTATGAATAACCAAAACTGTCAGCACTGGTGACGTAGTGCTGTAACCCAGCTACTTGGGGACAATGTGTTGAGGAGATTGTAAGCGATAAGTTCTATGCTCAGTCCTCTTATTACCGACACAGTGTCCGCTCAATGGTTGCTATCAACGTGGACACTACTAGAGAAGTCTGGGGTATCCATGTTGGATGTTAGTCAAAGTTCAGATGTTGAGTCGGGGGAGAACTGATTGTCAGGCTTGTCAGTAGATGAAAATCAGACTAACACTAGGTGAGTCGGATACCATGTAAACCTGCAAGTCCTTTAGTTGCCCTGGCTGTTGGGCTTTTAATAAATAGCTCTCTCTGAGGAACAGTTGACCTTAATAGCTCTCTCTGAGGAACAGTTGACCTTAGTTAGTAACAATGACTACACACGTTCATCTACGAGGAACAGTTGACCTTAGTTAGTAACAATGACTACACACGTTCATCTACACTCATCCGCCCCTCATATTTGCCCATATCTTGACGATCGGTGTGTTCATAATGAATTAATAATGATGTGATGTATTTGTACACTCTGTAAAAACACGATATTTTTTAATAAAGGAGACGTCAATCTCCTTTTTTACCTAACTCTACCTAATATTACCCATAGACTATATATCTGTGCAGAGAACTTATTAGACAGAGTAAGGAGGATAACCAGTACAGTACAAGATGAATATTACGGATAAAAACTAACTGTCAAGGCCAGGATTTGAAACATCATCTCTAACTCGGTACAGTGTCCTGACGCCTTTGATCAGTCGGCCCCTGACTCTCCCATAAGCAGCCATAATAATTAATAAAATTCTTATTAATGACCATTTTAAATTTATTTTTAACATGTTTCAGAAACCAGAGAGTAGCTTGTACAAGCCATGCCATTCCTCGTGTGGACTTCCAGCCCTGGACACAAGAAAAACCGGCAGTGAACTGACCTCTTTATACAAGCAATTACGGGTGTTAAAACTTGAAGTACAATAGAAATTTACTCACTTGAAGATGTTAAGTTACCAGTCCATTTTGTCATCTTTTTTATTGAACTGCACCATTTTACTAATAACGTCCAGTATTTATATTTAAGTGATCTCATTGTATTTGGCTAAAAATAAACATTTTTTATACAAATAATATCGGTTACATATTATAATTTAACATACAGAGGCATTGTTAGGTTCTAATTAATATAATATTTTCTTTCATCAGCATTGTTTAAGCTAAACCAGCTTTGAATAAGACTTTGTTTCCTAGAGTATTTTGCTGATAAAAGCAATTTTTGTTTTTATAACTACAAAAGTGAACAAAATTAAATTTTATTTCTGTTTCCTGACATACATTCTCGTTGCTTTCTAGAAAAAGTTCACTTTTTATTATCACTATCCATTATGTTGTACTGTTCACTTTATTACAATCTTAATTATAAGTTTGCAATAAACACTTACATACTGACGGATTTATCTAAATATTGAGAATACATCCTCAATCATGGTTTTAGATTGATACTATTAGACAGCCCCCTTTCATTACGATACTTGTTGCAAACAATGGAACATTTATCTAAATATTGAGAATACATCCTCAATCATGCTTTTAGATTGATACTATTGGACAACCCCCTTTCATTACGATACTTGTTGCAAATAATGGAACATTTATCTAAATATTGAGAATACATCCTCAATCATGCTTTTAGATTTATACTATTGGACAACCCCCTTTCATTACGATACTTGTTGCAAACAATGGAACATTTATCTAAATATTGAGAATACATCCTCAATCATGCTTTTAGATTGACACTATTGGACAACCCCCTTTCATTACGATACTTGTTGCAAACAATGGGACATTTATCAGAAAAGGCCCATGTATGTAATAATTTATTATAAGTACCCTAGTGTAGTATTTAAAGGACCTGCAATTCAAAATACTGTCAAACATCAGATAAAACCTGAACAGAGATGCATCAAATTATCTTTATTTGATTGCTATTTCAGAATCTGCTGCAAAAATTTAACCCCTCATTCAATTGATAAGTTTCAAATGTTTGTTTCATTGCTTTCTGAATCAATAAAAAAAAAAGTTTAGGACAAGTTAGTCAATTTCAAGCTAAAAATGAGCAAAACTATTGTGGTGACTGGTGCTGTTGACCTCGATTACATTAGATCTTCCAACTGCTATTCTGTCATGTGACCACATAGTTCTCTAATCACAAGCCTTGGGCTCATCAGGCCTTATAGGCCCGTACTTGTGCAAGGTAAGTTCTAATATAATTGCACCAATCACATTTT
This sequence comes from Stictocephala bisonia, assembly GCA_035578905.1. Lineage (NCBI taxonomy): Eukaryota > Metazoa > Arthropoda > Insecta > Hemiptera > Membracidae > Stictocephala > Stictocephala bisonia. The sequence continues at coordinate 200,313 of JAQJVL010000214.1, read as the reverse complement.
TTAACCCTGACTGGAATTCGAACCCGGGGTACGTCTTCCCGGCTAAAGGAGATGATAACAGAGGAGTGGTGGGAAATGGGCCAAAACCGATTCAACACAGCTGGAGCTCTTAGTAGAATAAATTTGTACTACGATTTTGTTGTATATGGCTGTAGTTCTTCTATTTGCCACTAGTGCTGCTCATAACAGGAGCTCTCTAGTAAAATTGTTGTCTCCAAACAAGTGATGATTGTTAGGCTATTTATTCACCATTTAAACAATGTTAAACATAGGACGTGCACTGACCATCTTCCGTCTCTAATGGGTTAAAGAATTGCTTACAAAATTATATGATTATTATATTGGAATAGGTACTGCAAAAGTGAATTTTAACGGAATCTTGTACTATGTAAGATCATGCAGTCATTATTAGAAAAAAAAAATAAATAACCATGTACACACTGTTATATTATACTGTTGTTATATGAAAGACCATAAAAACATTTAAACAGGCCTGAAAGCTTTTCTTATTTGTGACTTATGAGGAATGATATAACTCAATTTTTGAAAAACCTTTTCTATATAATAATGACTTGAATCAAATAAAACTATTTAGGTAATAAACTGTATGTTTTATTTTAAGCATCAATCCACTATGTCATTGAAAGACTAATAGGCGCCCACAAAATAATTGAGGCTGTTCATTGGTCCCAGCAGAGGCCGGCTTAATATCTTATTTTGATGTCAGAATATTCCTAAATTCAGTATGAATCTAAGCTACATTCTAAGCTGCCTCTACTTTATTCACTGTGCATTTGTACAATTTGTGCTGCAATATTGAAACCGAGTTGTGTACGTTATGATTGTTATTTTTTATATGTGAGGCAATATCCTTTACTGTTGCATCTCCTATTTCACTCAGTTCCTATTTCAAATAACAGTTACATACTCAATATGACTTCAAACCAGTGACTGTAGAGCTTTAACTCTTTCCATCCCAACGTTCAGTTTTCCGGATGTTCAAAAAACGTTCCAAAAATCCCAGCGTCCGATTTCCCAGACATTCGAAAAATGTTCCAAAAATCCCAATTTTCCGGACATTCAGAAAATTTTTTTTCTTAAAATATTTAATAACTCGAAATATTTATACTAGTGATATATAAACGTTTGAAATAATATTTTCTATTATAAAAACACTGATTTGTTACGATATAATGCTTTATTACAGTAACAAAACTTGTATTATTTTGTTTCCTTTGTTTTTCATTAACAGATGTGTTGATTTTTGTCAGATGTGATCGTCAGCTGAGGTTAATTAATTGCTGTTTCTTGACTGATGTGATTGATTGTGTAGTATGGTAGGTAAAAATAATTAAAATAAAACATATTAGGTTGTCAATAAGTAATAATAAAATCGCTAATTGCGTGTATGAGGAGAGTGATGAATTAGACCACATATATGTTAAGCTTGATTAGCTTAAACATGAAATAACGTTTGTAGTATGGGTTTCTCTTTAACTGATAAAAGACAATGAAAATAATTCAAAATAAACTTAGCTATATTACTTTGTAAGACACTTGTACCTCCTACCCGCCCGCCTATACACGTACAGTGTTATTGACCCACCTATACACGTACAATGTTATTGACCCAACCGCCCACCTATACACGTACAGTGTTATTGACCCACCTGCCCGCCCATACATGTACAGTGGTATAGACCCACCCATATACGTACAGTGGTATAGACCCACCCTCCCACCCATATACGTACAGTGGTATAGAACCACCCTCCCACCCATTCACGTACAATGGCTTAGTTGTTATGCGTAGGATAAAAACTCGAAATGCAGTGTTTTTGAAAAAGAGCCATAACTTTTTAAATTTTAAACATAGCATTGTGAAATATGAATTTGTTTGAAGATAACTAAATGGTGTTTTAAATACAGTAATGTTATTAACTCTGGAAAATGAGTTTTTTTAGTGCCATTCATAATGCGACAAACTCAAAACATTTTTCAAATTTTGTTTTTTTAAATATATATAAAAACAAAAAAAGTTGTAAATATTGTTAAGTCCTTTTTGTTTTATTTTATACTACAGATAATATGTTTAGGAAACTAATGAAACTCAAAATATTAAATTTGCTTCATGAATAGAATTTTTATAGTACAGTACGACAAAAAAGAGCCTGGGGTTTTTGGGTATGTCAAATCTGAATATACCTGGGATTTTTGGAACAACTTTTAAAAAGATGATTGGGATGGAAAGGGTTAAACAAGCGTGCTTGTCATTTAAATACATAGTAATCCACATAAGAGGATTCTAATTCCTCCTAGCTTTTAAAACAACACAGTTTACATGTTAAAGTCAACATGGAGTTTTTTTAGAACACCAAGATCTTGCATAGCATATTTTCTTTTGATAAAATAAGAATGATGGATTAGTTTACGAATGAGAGAAATTACCACTTGTCTCTTAAATTGATAATCTGTAGTGATATTTTAATATCGTCAGCATAAAGTTGAACATCATATGTTACGTCATTAATAAATTACATGAAAAACAAGGTGTCAAAATTAGAGCTTTGTGATTCTTTGGAACTGCAACGCAGTTCTCTTAATACATGCTACCATGAGGTAATTAATTTAAAATTATAATGAACCTATATCTTAATCAATCCATGATTTATATGGTTCAACAAGACTTTAATTGACATTTAGAATAAACTTGTGTTAAAATGTACACATTACATTATTGTATATGATTCATGATCAAGAAGCCAAGTACTATATGTCTTTGAGCATTGATCACAGTTGTTGGATTTATCTTTCCTGGTATGATTGCTGATTTTCCGCGCCTCTTCTTAATACAAGTGGGTTGTATTCAAACAATAAAGTAATAAGGGTGTAAGAAAATAACAGTGATTGATTACTGATTGTAATGATATTTATTTTGACAGCAGTATCTTTGGTCACGATTATCATAACGTTACTTATAGATTAATATTTATATAAAAGATCATTTTGTCAATGACCTTAACATTTTACAAAACTTGCTAGACTATACAATTTAGTTTTGAATAAATTGCAAAATATTTACAACGTATAGAATGTCATAAATATATTCATTAAATAGACATCTTTACAAAACATTTACAAAAGCAACAATATTTATTTAATTTAATACATTACCTACATTACATAATTAGAAACTAAAACATAAGTACAATAAATAATTACTAAATTACCTTAGTCTTAATATATTTATAATGAGAAATTTCCTATCAATAATGTTTAAATTCACAAAATGAAACTTATTGTGCCTATTAATATAACAAATGTAATTAATTATAATAGTGTATATGATTGCATTACAAAAGTAAAAACGTGTATTCACAGTCTGGGCTTGTTGCCTAGATCTAAAATGTCGAAGCATGTACCAGATCAGGTTATTTCAACAAAGTTCAAACAGTGAATTGAATTAAATTGCAGATTTAGGCTTAAGCTTGATGGAAAATTCTCCTGCAACACTAATGATTAGAAGCATATTACACAGAATAGATATATATGCACTTTTCTATCTATTTTGACTTCAAAAACGTCTTTGTGCTTATAAAAATTGCTTTTGAAAAACATACAATAAATAAGAGTCAGTATCACTGTCATGTTAATTAATTTAAAGAGAAAAAACAGGAAATGGTTGGTATTCTTGAATAAGACAAAAGAATCAAGAATTTAGACAAGGTCACTCAATGTCTACAAAAACCTATGTTCCATAACAGTTTATATAAACCATTAATAATTTAAATCAAATAAAGTCAGCTTAGAGGATTAAAAAAATGAAACTATTCATAAAATTACTAAAAATGTATAAAATTATATAAATAACGCTGATTTATAACAAAATATCAGTTTGTTTGTAATCATTTAAGTTTACTATTACTGTAGAGTCCCGGTAATCCGAAATAATTGGGACTGAACCCATTTCGGACTACCAAATTTTTCGTATTAAACAGATTTTTTAAAACACTCTTTTGATAAAAAATAACATTAATAATATGCCTAACTAAGTACAGTACTTTAGTTTTGAACGTAATAAGATCCTATGATAATAAGAAGGATATAATGAACCCTTTGACAGAAGAATAAATTCATCTGAGACGTACATTCGAACACAGTTTTTCAAGACAAAAAGTTGGAGTCACTAGCAAAAAATGATCCCGAGACCAGCGCTATTTGATGCCATCGCATTCACCACTAGGCCAAGTAATCAGCAGATGGAATACGTGTGTATTTCTGGTGTTCTCATGACAGCACTTCCCAATTCCCACTGTCAGTCTAGCATCAACCGTTCCAACTCATGTGTTTGCATATATAGTTTGTTGTAACCAACACAGACACTACGGCTGCATTGATCTCACACTACGCTATGTAGAGCAACACCCTTATGCGATCCCAGTGTATACCATGTTTTTCAGATGCTAATGTAATTTGGTTTCGAGGGAGAGGAATTCTTCTTTAAAGCAAAGCTGTTTAATTGATTTTTGAAACCAAAGTAACATTTTAAAAGTTTATTACTTATAAAATGTACTTGAAATATTAGTTTCTTGTCATTTTTAGATATATAAAGTAGTGGTTCTTACAGTAACTGCATTTTTATTTTTCCAAAATCTTTTGCTAATTTCTGTTTCAGATTACCAAAGTTTAGATTAGCGGGACTCTACTGTACATTTATAGTTTGTTCCTTAAATAGTGTAATAAGTAAAATATTTCCATATGGCTGTCATTTGTTTACATGCTGGAATACGTTTAAATTGAAGGTGTGGGGCAAACAAAGAAATTACTTATAAATAATAATCAAGGAAAGTAAATTATATGGAAGTGTAGAACACTAAGTGAAGGCTTTGGAGTAAACATAAGTAGTAAAGCAAGACAGATATACGTGAGCAAGAAAGTAAAATGAATGCATAAAAATGTAAAAAAAAAAATTAAAAACAAATAAAAATACATTCTCAATGCAAACTAATTTTCATTCAGTCCTATTACTCTCTAACAAAGAGGTGCAATGAAGCAGGAATTCAAACAGGCTGAATTCTGAATTTCCTATTTAATTAGCATTTTTTTTAAATTATCAGTCTAGGCTTGGCAGCTGATGAGATTAGAGCTTCTGAAAGCTACCACCAAGATAATTTTTGAAAAATTATTTTGTTATTGAAGCGAAGGGACAATGAATCAATTGAAATTAATAGTCCTACAACAATTAATTGAGTTATCTATGGATGTAAAAAACATTCTCAATAAGTTAGAATCTACAGTTTCCGGTGACAACCGCGTCAAGGTACTATCTACAATATTTACAAGATGACCAGACGTTTCGCCCATACTGTGATGTGGCATCCTCAGTGATTTCTCTGAGACTGAAATCGGCAAGTGACCTTCCAGCTTTATAACAGGTGGTGGGGTGGGGACTGGTTAGCAGGTATGCTGGAGAGGGGGGCGGAGGCACGACCCACGTGACCTACGGTCATTGGCCGAAAAATCAATATGGCTGACTCTTCCATTTTATTTCAATTTACTTAAAATGGGTTCCCATGTCTTTGGCAGCCGTATACTATCATCCTTATTAAAATTATTTCTTCTTTTATATATTTCTATGGCTTCCCTTACGATTCTCGGGTAGTAATGTGGGATGTTGGCAAGGACTTTAGTTTTGTCAAATAAAATTCCATGATTACTTTTTGTGCTATGTTCAGCAACAGCAGACTTTTCCGTATCTTCATTCTTAGTATGCCTTATATGTTCCTTAATCCTTGTGGAAATTAACCTCTTGGTTTCCCCTATGTAGACTGACCCGCAACTACAAGGTATTTCATATACTCCAGGCATAGCTAGTGGAATTTTATCTTTGACTGGCCTCAGAAAATTCTTTAATCTATTCGGTGGCTTGTAAATGGTTTTTATATTTTCTTTGCTTAATAGCCTGCCAATCTTTTCCGTTGTTCCCTTTATGTAAGGTAGATACGCCTTTTTTGAGGTATCCTTATCTTGTCTTGTATCTACTCTATTGTCTTGTTCTTTCCACCGAAAGAATTAAAGAATTTTCTGAGGCCAGTCAAAGATAAAATTCCACTAGCTATGCCTGGAGTATATGAAATACCTTGTATTTGCGGGTCAGTCTACATAGGGGAAACCAAGAGGTTAATTTCCACAAGGATTAAGGAACATATAAGGCATACTAAGAATGAAGATACGGAAAAGTCTGCTGTTGCTGAACATAGCACAAAAAGTAATCATGGAATTTTATTTGACAAAACTAAAGTCCTTGCCAACATCCCACATTACTACCCGAGAATCGTAAGGGAAGCCATAGAAATATATAAAAGAAGAAATAATTTTAATAAGGATGATAGTATACGGCTGCCAAAGACATGGGAACCCATTTTAAGTAAATTGAAATAAAATGGAAGAGTCAGCCATATTGATTTTTCCGCCAATGACCGTAGGTCACGTGGGTCGTGCCTCCGCCCCCCTCTCCAGCATACCTGCTAACCAGTCCCCACCCCACCACCTGTTATAAAGCTGGAAGGTCACTTGCCGATTTCAGTCTCAGAGAAACCACTGAGGATGCCACATCACAGTATGGGCGAAACGTCTGGTCATCTTGTAAATATTGTAGATAGTACCTTGACGCGGTTGTCACCGGAAACTGTAGATTCTAATTATGACACCGGCCGCTTAAGCCTAAGTTCTAAGATTCTCAATAAGTGTAGAGAATTTGCAGTCAGTGGAATTTACATTCACAAAGACAATGTTTGATCAAATCAAGTATAAACATGTATTACTCTCAATGATAGCTGGCATGGTGGTTCAGTGGTTGACTTTTAACTGCAGAGGGCAATTTCCAAGGATCAAATCCTCACTGAGGCAATGGTCGGTACTTCACTCGTTGAATAAAGTTCATGCACAGACTTGCAAGCCCATGTGAACTGGCGAGTGAAGTTTTTTTAACACGTTCGCTGCGGATCGAATCAGCTGTTCTATTGTATATGCGGACATAACAATTGTCATAAAGCTTATATGTTTTCATTTATTATTATAAGTAATGAGTAGAAAAACATTATTATAAACATACAAATGCGTGTAAGTACATATTTACATAAAACGCCAATTGGCGTTTTCCGCATATAGCGTCAAAATTTACGATATATGCGGTAAACGCCAAATGGCGTTTTTGTAATTTGTACTGTACATTAGTTAAAAATTAAGTTTTAGGAAACTGAAATTTATTTCCTTACCTTTTACTTGTCAGTATGGTGGCCCAACTGTGTACATACTCAACCCAACTGGGTTGAGGAGATGAACACACTGACGTAAGCTGACTGTTTACATCACTACTACTAATGTCAACTGTGTTTTCAGACGCTGTATCTGATTCACTGTCATCAGTTGGACGAAAACTGTCATCACTACTATATGCCTCTGATTCAGAATCACTATCATTAAATCTATCAATTTCACTAACAGTTAATCTATTGGGATCACGGGGCTCAAAACCTGCCATATTTAGCAACTTCTAACACATTTATTAAGAACAGTAATTAGAAACGGCATATACATCCACGTTCTCTAACATCTAAACAAACACGTGGCAATTCACTAAAGAGGTTAGAATGACTGAAGATGTCATGATATGGCGTGGAGTGGGGAGCGTTCAATGCCAACTGAGAACACCAGATGGCGTCAGCCGCATATGCCGTGGCACTGCTGAACGCCAAATGGCGTTTAGCAGCGAACGTGTTAAGTGAAATTAAAAAATATTCTACTGTTTCATTCCTAAGATTGTTCCAAAAGCACATTTTGTAGGATTTTAATTGTAATGCAAAAGCTGCAATATCAGAAGATGTGCAGTATTGTAGACACTGACTGAGGATCACAAAACCAGGTTGATTCTTCCCATGTTCTATTAAGTTACCATAAAAAAGCGATAACTTTTTGGATATAATTGTTTTAGTCACTAATTTCAAAACCTGATCATTCCACTTTATGCCTTGGGCCTAAAACAACAAACCAAGTGGCAGTATTCCTATTCACAAAAGCTGTCAAAACATGATCAAACAAAAGCAGCCTATTGTAAAATTAGTCAATTATGTTTTGGGATTGAAAATTTGGCATTATTGGTAAACTCCATTCCTGAATTTGACTGCTATAATATTGAAACGACTGCTATAACTAGAATAAATGGTAGGAGGCACTGTTAAAAACTGGAAAGATCAAGAGGCTATGCAGAAAACAAATGGTTGAAGAAGAGGGTAGGCTTTCTCCACTAGTGTTCATTCAGACTTGCATGCAAAATTATAAATCATAAACCCCCCACAACAGTTTTAAAGGAAAAACATCATCACCCGCTTGGCTGGACATGGCACCCAGTGACTAACACATGTTACTAAAGCTGAAATATGATATCTACATTACCTGTGGGATGTGATAGATATGGGGACATAAAAACTGTCTCAGTAAAAAAAAAAAAAAAACCTAGTTGGTTTTAAGCAAAATAAAAGATAAATTTGCAACCCTTAAAATAATGTACATACCGTGGAAAATAAACTCTCTTTCATTTCACTAAATATTACAAATATTTTTAAGATTACTATTGCAAAACCAACAAATTTTGCAAATAAATACAAGTTCTTTCTTTACATTAAATAACATTTAAAAAAAAATTTAAGTCAACTTGTCTACTTTGGTATATAATTATAGTTAATAAAGGACAAACAAAATAATAATGGTTTATCGACTGAAATTAATTGATGAAATACAAAAAGATAGAATGCTAACAAGAGAAAAACCATTGTTACTTGCCAAATAATGTGACTTATTAAAACAATTTCTAATAGCACCAGCATTGTTTTATGGATTCAGGATTAGGTTAGATATTGTAAAATTAATGTTTTGCTGGATATTTTTATCTTAATAAAAGGAGAGCATATACATGTTTAATTCTGTGTTGGATGTACTATTGTTAAGTTCACTCGACTACACGGGTTGAATATTTCCCAAAACTTTCTACTTCCAGCATTTTATATGATCTTTGGTCTGACAAATGCTTATTGATCATGAACAATTTTAATTAAATATTTTTTTAAACTTTGTGCATGATTTGACCAAATCTAGAGTTGAAGTTATTTTCTTGTGATGAAAGAAGAAACATAAAACCCACATAATTGTTAACACCACTTATAGTTCAAACAATACACTTCAAGTAAAATGTTCATAATTACAAGTTACATATATGTATGGTGTTCACAATTTTTTAACTAATCGTTTACAGTTTTCATCAATGAACAAACATTTTTCCTTGATTAATTTTTACAAAGCATGCCATCTAAATTGATTTATACATCAATAATAAAGTTCTCTCTACTAAGTGACATTAAAAAACTGCAAAATCCTATTTATTGGATATTTATATTAAAGGAAGAGAAGATATGAGCATTACTCATGACTAATATTGTTGCTGATGGTTAAAAAACAAGATTATTGCATTAAAATGTTATTATAGCTTTTAAATCTAACCAGTCTTATATTTGGTTTCTTCTCTTAAAAAATATATTAAACTAACAAATGTCAATACATCAACGTTGACTATAAATTTACAGTCAATAAATATTAATAATAAACTCTATACTAATATTTTACAATTTCAGTTGCTACAAAATAATTTTTGATGATGTTTTTATAAAGGTTTATTTTTTTAAATGTAATTGAAATGAAGTTTTCAATCATATATTTGGACTGCTGAAACTTATGCCAAGGCTTGAGACATTTTGATCAAGGCAAACTATTGAATGAAATTAAATACAGTTGTAAACTTGTTAACTTATCCAAACCAGGTGTAAAACAATAACATAATGTTAAAAAGCCCTTCATTCATAATTGATTAACACATTCATTGAGGGTGACTCACCGATGCGTCCACTTTGAACAGCTGCTTGTATTATTCAGGGTGCTCTTAGCACTTGGTTTAGCAGGATGATATTTTGTGAGCATTGTCTAACAATGTTACGAGGTATTACTGTGTAATTCGTTTCTTGAATTTGTTGTTAGTTATTTTGCAATGAGTTGAGTTTTTTTGTAAACCTTGGTTATAATGTAAGCTTTATAGTGTAAATATTTATGTTATTTATGGTGTTTATAACATGGTACCTTCATGAGTTGTTTCTTTTAAACAGAATATAAGTTATAGTGAGTCAGAAGACAGTGAGTTTACAGTTTGAAGATATAATGGGCGATTCAATTTTGTTTATTACGGCTTCTGATTATGAATAGAGGAATAGAAAGAACTGGTGGTTTGAAGGGGATTAAATATTTTAAATACCTAACATATGAACTATAAATATTGTATGAATTGCTCATGAACCGATTTTACTTCTAAATATGTAAGCATGAGGCCACGGTGCTGAGCCGGGCAAGGTAGCCCGGCACCCTGTATTACAGGACCCCATGCACTCCTGCAGCAAGTATATTAGGTCTAGTTTATGAGTGAAGCTCAAAAATAAGTTGCTTGAAAGGATTTTTGAATCAAAAATAATATTGTTTTAAATTTCAAAGTAATTTTTCTGGTACCCTCTATTTAATGAACTATAACCTAGCTGTGCAAAGTTATGAAAGTCCCCAAATTAGCCTACCATTACTTGACATTAACTCATTGCCTTACCATGACGAGATGTCCTGCCACTAAAAATAATACCACCACTATTACGCTCTGATAGGACTAGTCTCTTGAATTTATTATCGACTTACTTTGTTTGATCATTTAATGCTAGATAGCAGAACAAATCAATCAGCAAATAGATATTTAGTCACAGCAAGGACTATTCATCATTTTCAAATTGATACTACTGCCTTATAAGTGATTTCTCACTTCAGGTGTCTGACCTGACTTCTTGTTGTTTAGATACTGTTAACTTTGCATTTGTAAACATAAACATGGCAGAGGGTTATTGTGGTTTGAGAAACAGCAACATTGATCGCTAAACACACAGTTCTTTATTAAGTGATGAAAGTAATAATTATAGTGATGTAGTTATGTAAACATAAACATGGCAGAGGGTTATTGTGGTTTGAGAAACAGCAGCATTGATCGCTAAACACACAGTTCTTTATTAAGTGATGAAAGTAATAATTATAGTGATGTAGTTATGTAAACATAAACATGGCAGAGGGTTATTGTGGTTTGAGAAACCGCAACATTGATCGCTATATGCACAGTTCTTTATTAAGTGATGAAAGTAATTATAGTGATGTAGTTATGTAAACATAAACATGGCAGAGGGTTATTGTGGTTTGAGAAACAGCAGCATTGATCGCTATACGCACAGTTCTTTATTAAGTGATGAAAGTAATTATAGTGATGTAGTTATGTAAACATAAACATGGCAGAGGGTTATTGTGGTTTGAGAAACAGCAACATTGATCGCTATATGCACAGTTCTTTATTAAGTGATGAAAGTAATTATAGTGATGTAGTTATGTAAACATAAACATGGCAGAGGGTTATTGTGGTTTGAGAAACAGCAACATTGATCGCTATACGCACAGTTCTTTATTAAGTGATGAAAGTAATTATAGTGATGTAGTTATGTAAACATAAACATGGCAGAGGGTTATTGTGGTTTGAGAAACAGCAACATTGATCGCTATACGCACAGTTCTTTATTAAGTGATAAAAGTAATTATAGTGATGTAGTTATGTAAACATAAACATGGTAGAGGGTTATTGTGGTTTGAGAAACAGCAACATTGATCGCTAAACACACAGTTCTTTATTAAGTGATAAAAGTAATTATAGTGATGTAGTTATGTAAACATAAACATGGCAGAGGGTTATTGTGGTTTGAGAAACAGCAACATTGATCGCTATACGCACAGTTCTTTATTAAGTGATAAAAGTAATTATAGTGATGTAGTTATGTAAACATAAACATGGCAGAGGGTTATTGTGGTTTGAGAAACAGCAGCATTGATCGCTAAACACACAGTTCTTTATTAAGTGATAAAAGTAATTATAGTGATGTAGTTATGTAAACATAAACATGGTAGAGGGTTATTGTGGTTTGAGAAACAGCAACATTGATCGCTAAACACACAGTTCTTTATTAAGTGATAAAAGTAATTATAGTGATGTAGTTATGTAGACATAAACATGGTAGAGGGTTATTGTGGTTTGAGAAACAGCAACATTGATCGCTATACGCACAGTTCTTTATTAAGTGATAAAAGTAATTATAGTGATGTAGTTATGTAAACATAAACATGGTAGAGGGTTATTGTGGTTTGAGAAACAGCAACATTGATCGCTATACGCACAGTTCTTTATTAAGTGATACAAGTAATTATAGTGATGTAGTTATGTAAAATGATAGTGAAAACATTCCTCTGGTGCAATCTGTGAACCTAGGTCATGTAAGCTACACTGAAAGTAAAGTAATTCATAATTACTTTACATAATTAATTTCATGAATTGCTATGTACTTTAGATAAATTTTAATAATATTTCTTAATAATATTGTAAATTGTCATGAACAAAGAATGTAAGATACTCTGGTTATAAAATGTATACAATCTTACCTAATTACTGTAAGTGTATTAATATTATTACTGTACGTGTATGGGCGTGTGGGTGGGTCAATACCCCTGGAAGTGGGTGTACGTGAAAGGGTTAAGTATGCCTACCACTTTCAAATATATTATGAAGAAATACTTGAAGAAGCGCCAAAGTACGGGACATTTGGTCAACAAAACCTGATGAAGGTTAGATATTCTGGATGCTGCAATCTCTTTTGAAACCGGCCTTACCCTTGAAATATAGACTGTCGCAATTTTTAAGGGAAATATTATTATTATTATTTTGTTATGAGGCTAACATGATCATTAACCACAAATACAAACCCAAAAATGTACTTCACACCTTCTGTAAATACTTAAATATATAGAAATAATACTGGTTTAAGTTACCTTTTTCTGTCATAACAGTTCTTACATTACATTACTGCTATGTACATTTCAAAGCATATAAAGCTTCATCATCAGGCAACAAGAACAAAAATACAGGCACTTATAAGATAAACTGTTCTGATTGTTCAAAGTTTTACATTGGCCAAACAGGTTGTTCTTTTAAAAGCGTTTCTATGAACATCTTCCTAAACCATCAACAAGTCAGAAATCAAAAGTTGCTGAACATTTAATTTCCAATAGAGTAATATTGACAGTTTAGAAAACAATTTAGAAGTGTTATATAAATGCAAGAAATTCATTTTATGACTACGATAGAAGAACTTCATACCTACAATGCTTTCAAATCTGATCCAAGTAATATTTTGAATGACAAATTAAAATAAAATTCTAACGTACTGTTAAACCGAATAAATAACATGCAGTAACATAGGAAAAAAATTAATATAGTTCAAGTTCAAGGTCAACAAGTGGGAGTAGGTTAACATGTTTGAGTTTGTTTCCAGCTGATTAGTGATCAGTTGGTGTCTATCGCCGGCTGGCAAATGTATTGTATGTACTCGTGTTTTAAGGTTTGAATGTTTTATAGTTTTAGTGTTTTATGTTTCAAACAGTGACGTTTTTGGAAGTCTGATGATGAAGCTTTATATGCTTTAAAATGTACATAGCAGTAATGTAATTGAAGAACTGTTACGACAGAAAAAGGTAACTTAAACCAGTATTATTTCTATAATATAACAGTTCTGGAGGCTAATAACACAAAATGATTAAATGTATAAGTAATGAACAGTAGAAATATTAAAACAACTATATGTAAACAATGTTGTACACAAATGTATAAAAAATAAAAAATAAATGAGACACAAGTCAACAACTATTAATTTACGTTAAATTTATTTTAATTAGTTGGACTTGCAGGTCCATATACTTCAATATATTTACTATGTGCTGAAGCAGTTTCAGACTCCAACTCCAAGTTCTGCTTCACATTTCAATTACAGTTTAGCAACATCATCAATAATTACTTCCTTAACTAATTAATTACATAGATTAATAGTAATAAATTAGTATTATTCACTATTAGTAATAAATGAATATTTGCTCTAAAACTTCAACTTACAGAATATTTCATCTACATTTATAGTAAATTGTAACGATTTAGGCAAACTGATAGTAACCTTACAACAAGCAGCACCAAACAGCCTCACAAACACCAAAGCCTATTATTTGTCCATTCACTGTAGCACTAACATAATGAAGAATGCAACGGCAGCTTGCAACACTACTTATCAGTATAATGTTAAAAGTTCATAATTCACTAAAACATAAGATAGGCTATTAATTTTCATACGTTAGTCGACATTTGCAAAATAAAGAACTTGTACAAAAGCTAACCTAATTGAAATAAGTTTAAATTTTAACCTATAATCTTTATAATTAATCAAGTTAAAATTCTTGTATCTATATGGAAAAGTGGCATAGTTCTATTTAACTTGTTAACGGTATAAATAAAGTATTAAATTACTTATGTATAATTGTATTTCAGTTCTAAGGGGTACAGATAACTTAAATCAATTAAAGTATAAGTAACAAAAACAACACTAAAAATTATGAAATGAACTATAACTGAATAACTAGTAGCCAACTGGTAGTTCCAAGAAATACTGCAATATATTGCCGGCGTGGTGGCTCAGTGGTTAAGGCTTCGGACTGCGGAGGGCAAGGTCCAAGGTTCGAATCCCCACTGAGCCAACGGTCGGCACTTCACTCGTTGAATAAAGTTGACGCACAGGCCTGTAGGCCCATGTCAACTGGCGATTTTATTAAAAAAAAAAAAAAAAAAAAAAAAACAGACTCTGAAATCTTGGGTATGTTGTTTATGTCAGCTAAATAAAGAGAATTTTTCATTCTGAAGACACCAATAATAAGGAGCGGCCATAGATAAGGGGCTAAGGCACTGGCTTGCCAAGCAGCTGGTATAGGTTCGATTCTCTGTGTGGCCACTAATAGATTTTGCCCTGCCGCTCCAATGGTTTGGAAGTCACATGGTTTGGAAGTCACGTAAAGCCGTTAGTCTCCAGGTTAAGAGTTAGAGAGGGCTCCTTAGCCCTAACTTCGCCTGGTTAAATAAGAGGATCTTTAACTTTAATCATCAAGATGGGTTAATGTGTATTCTGAATGAGAGTGATGGCTTGTATGAGTACCTGACGTCTTTTTACAGACTAAGGCCAATTATTCATTAGAATGTGTCATCATTTGTTAGTATTCCATTAGCCGGTGGTTATCAGCTGATTTCAAAGTTTGCCTCTGAAATGGAACTTTATTGTTATCTCAGTGACCATCAACATTTAATCAACATTTAACAACACTTAACAGAATGTTTTGAGCCTTCGTTTCTATTATGATTCATCGACAAATTTATTTAATCAAAGAAGGGGAAAACACAAACCCCAGAAAAGAACAAACACTGTTTAGAAATAAATATGTAAAATATATATAAACTGGTATTAACTGGGTAAAAAATACAATAGAAATCTAAAATCAAGTGATAAATCTGCTTTCTGGCTCAAATGGCTTGCAGCCTTACAGATTTTATATTTTAGTTAGATCACTGGAAACGATGAGCAGCAATTAAACATTATAATTTTCAGTTTGATCTTTCTATTCAATTTAGTATATTTATAATAAAAAAATACTGAATATTGCTTTCAAATGTAGGATTCTATTAATAGTTAACTTGTTTCATAACGATATTAAACATAATTAAATTCCAGCTGGCCAATAATTATTCAGGCATCAGAAAATGAATAAGCCCAAGTGAAAAACTAATAAATTATTCCACTTACCCCAACATATAGACTTGACACATTGTCAATGTCCAAATATCAAAATTAAGACTGGATCAAGGTAAAATTAGGTAGGCCTATACAGTATGTGCGATGACACAGTCCATACTTAGTTACAAATTGTTTTAATTTAAATGAACTTATTTATGATGTTTATTACCCTTTAAATAAGTAATTAGATAGTTGAAAATGCACTAATGCACGGTCAGCTAATAAGTTTTTACTAACAGATCAATATTATAAAAATACTAAACCAGTGATAGTGAACTATGAAATACTCCATTTAAAGTATAGGTACTTAGTAATTAATTGTACTCATTGAAAATAACATAACTGAGTAATTTATGGTAGAACATCTTCAATTTCAAATCTTTTTACATACAAATAGTTGAACAAGGGAAGGATAACATTAAATGGCAATCACAACTTCATGTTGGAAAGCAGTTTTTCTAAAAGTGTGTCTCAAGATGGATGCAATGGAGTAATGTTATTCGTGTATTCAAGCTTGTGTTGTGTACGTGATGTGCACGTTGTTAGGACTGTACCACTCACAGTTAACACCACAACAGCGTGTAGATTTCACCAGAAATTAACTATCCGATAGAACTATCAACCAAACAAAAGTTCATATACATTTTTGTCAAGCACCGCCATAAAAACCTGATTTAAAATTTGAAGAGTATCTCAAACTTGTTAAAACTATTAACCGCCTTAAATTTGGAATCATTAAGGCAATTTCCATGTTATAACACATATAGTTTGTGCTATATTTATTGCAATATTTTTGTTTACATACTTTGGTAACACAAAAGGTTAGAAGTTGAGGACATTCTACAGTATAGTTACTCATAATTATTCTATAAAATATAACTATACACAGTACGTTTACAAAGAAAGAACCATCTATAGTCTCCAACTTATCTATACAAAACAAACTTAATACAAGATCAAGCGCTTAAAGTGTCAATTAGTAACAAATTTGTACACATTATATTATATCACATGGTTATTCTTTAAATACTATGACTCAATAAACTTTACAATAAGCAACCAATAACTAGAGTAATAAAGACGGAGTGACTTAGACTTTAACCTGATTGTAAGGACAGTTGTGACAGGGTCTTTTCTGCCCCTCGTTGAGCAACCCTTAGCTGGCCTGCGGCTCCAGAACTGGGGCTGGTTTGTGCAAGATGCTAACTGGTCGAGTGTTACCATTGTTTCCTCGCTTCTTCACATCTCTCTTCCGCACCTCATGTGGTGATTGAAGGACCTCTGTGTACTCTCGAATCAGATTAGCAATCTGGAAAGCCTGTAAATAAAAAGTAAACTTTATTAAAATCGTTTTTCTATTAATACAGTTAAGGTTACACTGACTGAAAACTTACTTCCTAAAAAATGTAATTATAAATCATTGGATCACTATAACAATAAAGGGAACATATTTGTATTGCAAAACCATAGTTTGAAACAAAATGTTTAATTGTTTAATTCCACCCTGATTGATGTGTACTTGTATAGATGGATGGGTAAAAATACCAATGTACATGTATGGATGAGTGGGTGGTATTGTATTGTATGAGAGACTAAATTATTTATAGCCTCCACACGTACGACTGCTACATGTTTGATCATTAACAAAATGTTCAGTTAAAGAAATAAATAATTTTAAATCTTTAAATAAATAAGCTAATTATAAGTGTTTTCTCTTAACTTTTGGGTATAACTTAAAGGAAATAAGTGAATAATATTATTTTACTATAACAAATTGGAGCAAATTATACTCTATTTGTCATAGATCAGGAATGAAAAAAATTGTATTATCTCAGAATAATAATGTATCCCTCAAAGTTTATAACAAGTAATTTTTGTTGTTCAATGTAATGTTCAATAAACTGGGATTAAAACTTGGCACTGCTCGTACTCAGGACAAAAATAAACTACTCAGCGCAGTGCTTTATCCAGCTACTTGGGACAAAGTGATAGAGATTGTAGGTGGGATAGGTTCTATGCTCAGTCCTCTTAATATCAACACAACGTCTGCTCAATGGTTGATGCTATCGGCATGTCGGGAGATTGTCAGAGTACATATGTTGTGTAAGGAAAAGAAATTGGCATCAGGCTTGTCAATTAGCTAAAAATCAGATCAATACTATGTGGTTCGGTTTCTACATAAAGCTGTAGGTCCCATAGATGCCCTGGCTATTGAGCAATTAATAAATGGCTCTTTCTAGGAACAATTGAACTTAATAACAATGAACTCACTCATTCAACTACTCTCATTATGCTCATTCGCCAGCTCATATTCGCCCATACAATCTGCCTCATGATGGTCAGTATTAAAAAAATCTTTTAAATTTTTCTTTACTTTTAAACGGAAATAAATTTGCTTTGATTGTTTCCAAGTACCTGGGATGTTGTGAGTATGACTTTACTCTGTTTTTTATCACTGCCGGTGATGATCATGAGACAGTTGAGTGCTGGTGAGTAGGTAAGAATGCTTTCATACTCGTAACTGCAGAGCGCATTGCGAGACCTATGCTCCAGGAGATGTAAGCCAGCTTGATCCACAGCTAACCATAACACTCGAGGCCAGTTGCTTGTAAAGGATTGCTGAAACACAGGATTTAAATAAGACCAATAACAAATTAATTTACACTGGAACAAAAAATAGTTCCCTACAGGAGCTTTTGTAAATTACCTTAGATAAATGTAGATGCGTCTGGAAATTATTACACTACATGTACCCTATGGCTTTCAATTCTAGCTACCAGATAAAAGGAGAAGGAAAGAAAATTGGGAATGAGATTAAAAATTATAAATCTAAAAAAAAAATAAAATCTAAGGTACAAAGTACTTGTGTCTTAGTGTTTAAATATTGATCTACCGCCACAGAGCTAAGTCCAGGAATTGTAACTGTTCAAAAATCTTAAACTTTACGAGTCCCCTGGGTAACGAACTAAGACTTTAGTAGGTCAACTGTAATTTGCTGATCTTCCAGCTAAAAATTTGTCCTTCTCAGGGCCAAAAAAATTGTAAATTTGTTACGCATGTTAAAGTAGGATAGTAAGTTATCTTTGGTGTTAGATCAACTCACTACAAAATAAAATCAAAACTAGTTTTTCTCATAATTAATGTTTAATTTTTAGCTGTACAACAAATATTTGTACAACTTGATTCCAAAAATAATTTTAATATGAACAGAAACCTTGTTGTATACATAAATTATAATATAAGAAAAATAACACATATAACCCCTACTTCTATACTGATATAACTTGTGCCGTTTGTACAGTTACCGTCATCTGTATGATAGCCTCTACTTCCTCTATGTAGGTTTTCGTTTGTGAGCCATAGTTTTGTTTTGTTCCATTTTCCTTGTCGTCTTTCTCGTCTTCAAAAGAATATTTTTTACATATTCATATTATTTAGAAAACTCACCAGCAATAGTACAGTGTTACTGTTCTTGACTACAAGATCCAAGTTGTCATAAAAATGTACAAAATACAATATAAATCTCACTTTTAGAATTATTCTAATAAACAAAATTGTATATATGAAAACCCCCTATCTTTTTTTATTTTTTACAATATTTCTTAGGTGTTGAATAACAAAATTGAAAGTTTTTAAATTTCTAAAAAATAAAAGTTAAAAAATTTTAAACCACGTTTGTCAGTATAAAAAAGTAAAAGAGTAAGGTTGTCCAGGCAACCAACTATTGATTCTTGCCTCTACTTAGGGTAACCTACTATATACAATGTATTACTTACTACTTAAAAAGAACTATTAAATACTTATAAATAAATGGGAAATGAATTGTACTTTTTTTAAACACATTAAGCAGGGAATTTATTAGCATATTACGTGGTTGGTGGAGATTAAAAACAAGTGAATTATTTAAAAAATTCAATATAAGTTTAGGACAGTATATATAATACGATGTTCATTTTTAATTTCTCCCATATGCGTTAGCATAAAGTATTGTGATCGTCCAAAAATTTTTTTACAAGTTGGTCTAAAAATCCATTTTAGGGCCCCCTGAACCTAAGTGTTTTTTTCTACAAAAATTTTTGGTGTCTGTCCATATATGTGTCTTGTCTGTGAGTATGTGCAGTTTGCTGGAGACTAAATGGATGGATCTATTTTTATGACATTTGGTATGTAGGTGTATTTAGCCAATATCTCCAAACAATTTTTTCACTTTTTTGAAATTTTAGTTTTTTTTTGTAATTGAGCAAAAACATAAAAAACATAATTTTCTCAAAAACGGCTCTAACGATTTTGATTAAACTTCCAAGTGAGATGTGAATTACAATTTAAAATACTTTAGGGAAATCTGCATGTCTAACTTGACTCGTTTTTTAGTTATGGCAAAAAACATATTTGGGAATCAAACTGGTAATTCTCAAAGTTTTGAATTTTTATGGGGAAAAGTTTGTCCCAATTCTTTGGAACCATTTATTTAAAAGCTATATTTAGCAAAAGTCCCTTTTACCAAAAAAATACAAAAGGATAGGACAAACTTACCATTGACGGTACTTTCTCAGAATAGCTGACAGGCATAACATTCGTGGGTTGAGGAGGTTATTATGGTTGTTGGTTTCTTGTCAATGGACCTTCTAAACTACCAACATTTTGGCAGCCAAAATGTTCAAATTGTAAGATAGGGTGTAGAAAACTGGCTAAAGCATTATGAAAATTATTAAAGTTGTTTTAATAACTATATTAAATTGTGTATTTATCTGCTGGATACCTCTAAATTACAACTTTCAAATCTTGTAACTCTTACCATGACATCAAAGATTGTGGCTCTATGGAGCGGCCAACTCCTGATCAGATTGAGAAAAGCCTTTTTCGCTTCTGGAGATGTCATGCCTCCCAGTATCTGGTGGTGTTTCATCACAGCCTCAAAGGAAATGTTGGGTACTATCCTTGCTGGGAGGCAGTGGCTGGCAATTATTCGGTAGTCAACGATGTTGTCCTCAAGATCTCCCGCTTCAACTTGGGCTTGGAGAGCAGCCAATACGGTCTGTGCACAGAGCAACCATATAACAAACTCAATGTTTTATTATTAAGAAAGAGATAATTAGTTTTTTTTTTATTTTTAATTTAGGTAACATTTGCAAAACATCAGATATCAAGGCGTAATTTTTTTAATTTTTTCATTATTTGAAATTTTCAGAGTAACATTTCTGCTCAAACAGGTGACTTATGGATATCTAAAAGTTAACAATGTTAAATATAGGGTGTGAAATTAAGGACCACCTGACAAAATCAGGAATGAGATATGGAAAAGAAAGAAAGTAGGCCTAGGTTGATATAAATGTGGTTTTATTACAGATGTACAGAATGGAAATAAATGATTATACAAATTTTAGTAGTGATAGTACAATTAATGAATTACAGTAAAACAATTTTGTTTTACCATACAGAGTTATAGTAGTATGGGTAACACACATCCAGACATCGACTTTTTCTACCAATCGACTGCATCTTTTAAATCCTCACTTCGATCTCTAGATAAATAATTTCCCCCTCATAAGTTATGTGCTTATAAGTTCCATTTTAGTAATTCCCATTCCTATTATTATACTTGTTTATTATAGCTGCTTTCATTGTTATTTACATTTTCTATCAATATTCTATAGCACAATATTAGAATATGTATTTAATATAATGTTAAAGTTCTTTTTAATGAAATGGCTTAACCATTGGAAGACAATAAACAATAAAACGTAAAAAATTACAATTCACTAAATTTAGCTTGATGGGTTTGAACATTTGTCCCATAACAACATTTGAAAGGTAAGTAAAAATTCCACTGGTGTTAAAAGTAAAAGAAAAACACCTAGCCTTAGTTTTTATTGTTATTATGTGTTTTTTAATAATTAATTAACCATCTAAAAGCAAGGGTATAATTTTGAGATTCTATGCTGAAGTGAGTTGGAGAGTAGGATATTTACTGTTTGATGTCTATAGTTTATTCTAAGCATTCTGTTACAGCCTTTCCATAGCTTCTCTAGTTAATTAGTATGGATTTAAAGTTAACAATTAAAATAGAGTCTGAAAAATAATGTAAACTTTTTTACATTATTTTTTTTCTGCATTATATAATTTATTTTTAAAATACTTATTGGTATAATAAAAGAGGTTGCAAGATAATTTATTTTTTAATAAATTCCACAAATTTTAATTTTTAACAATAGCGTTTTCGCCGGTTAAGGCATCTTCAGTTGTAATAAAGATTAAACAGAAAACATATGTGAATAAAAATAACGAAAAAATCACATGTAAAACATTAAATACTAGTTAAATTAAATTTAAGTGGCTAAGTTTGATAAGGATTATTATGAATTAAAATATGGTTTAGAGTTTGTAATTTTCGATAGTATTTCTTCTTTAACTAAAAGTAAAAATATATTACTAAAATTTAGAGATGGTTGGGAAATACATTCATCTTTCAAAACTGCCATACATGCACTTTCAATTTGGTTTCTATTGGTCCATAAAGGTTCTTTTAAAAAATTTATGGACCAAGAGAAACCAAATTGAAAGTGCATGTATGGCAGTTTTGAAAGATGAATGTATTTCCCAACCGTCTCTAAATTTTAGTAATATATTTTTACCTTTAGTTAAAGAAGAAATACTATCGAAAATTACAAACTCTAAACCATATTTTAATTCATAATAATTCTTATTAAACTTAGCCACTTAAATATAATTTAACTAGTATTTAATGTTTTACATGCGATTTTTTCGTTATTTTTATTCACATATGTTTTCTGTTTAATCTTTATTACAACTGAAGATGCCTTAACCGGCGAAAACGCTATTGTTAAAAATTAAAATTTGTGGAATTTATTAAAAAATGACTTTCTCTTTACAACCAAAGAATTTCCATCAAGCATATACAGCAGAAGATAATTTATCTATTAGAGTGTTTTTATTTATAAGTTTGTATGTGTAACAAAATAATTTAAACTAGGAAGTTGAAGTGTTTCAGAAGAATTCTTATTCCTAAAGATGTGACTATAAGTCATAAAATTGTAATTGGAATCTAAAGCAATTTGAAAATCCGTAAAAAGACGGATTTTACCTTATATAATAGTTTTTTTAGTTAGCATAATACGTGTTGGTACATATACAGTACAAGTAAACGTCACACAACACAAATCCATCACAATATAAGCACAAAATGCACAAATACATTACAATACAAGTAAAAAATGCACAAACACTATGGTGATCGATTTCGGTGAACCACTCCCACCTTCCTCAGACCAGAGGGTTTCACAAAAGGTGGGGGGGGGGGGGGAATCACATAATTCTTTTGTGAATCCCTCTGGTCTGAGGAAGATGGGCGTGGTTCACCGAAATCGATCACCATAATATTCGTGCATTTTGTACTTGTATTGTAATATATTTGTGCATTTTGTGCTTATATTGTGATGGATTTGTGTTGTGTGACGTTTACTTGTACTGCTTATATAATATGCAAAATACCTGTCAGTACAACATAGTGGAATTAAAATTTAAATATAAAACTAAATATAATACAACACATCTTTATTTCTAAGTTTGAGAAATGTTAAGATTTACTTAACTCGTTAATTTAAGGGTGTGATTGTTAATCTCAGATTTGCTATAAAGGCATGTTCCTAATTTCTTCATCGGATACGAAAAGCTCAAACAATCGTCTTTCTACAATATCCATAAAAATGTTTTAAATGTATATGCTAGGAATCTTACTCAACTAATAGATATCTAAATTACATTTATAGGAGAATTTATAAAAGCCTGATAACAATTTTAGATCATGAAACAGCTGCTACATTTTAGATTGTTACTATCAATTAGGAAAATGTTTACCTGTGCGACACTGATAAGTCTGTTT
The DNA here is from genome assembly GCA_035578905.1 of Stictocephala bisonia. Classification (NCBI taxonomy): domain Eukaryota; kingdom Metazoa; phylum Arthropoda; class Insecta; order Hemiptera; family Membracidae; genus Stictocephala; species Stictocephala bisonia. The sequence goes on along the minus strand of JAQJVL010000214.1, from coordinate 176,583 downwards.
TAGTTTTAGAAAAACAGTAAAACAGAATATATCTTTCAATAAAAAAATCTTAGGTTATTAAATATTTTATTTGTTTGTTTTTTAAGAAAAATATACAAGTATTTAAATATCTACATGTAATATACAACTAAAATTTTGAAAGTAGTTTTTACTAATAACAATGTCAACTTTTTCTAAAGCCATTAATTAATATCCCAATGACAAAACTAACAGCCAAATCCTATGATGTGATCCATTTAACAATTTATTTGATTTTGATAGGGCTTGGACCAGGTATTACAACTACTTTATTGGAGTAGTAAAATTAAGACATTTTTGTACAGTTTACAATTTTTTAATTAATTAAATAAAAACAGTCAAATAAATAAGACACTCACCGCTTCATCATCAGTGACTGGGAACCTATCTGACCGTAGACAGTGCAGGACTTGGTGATACAGTAGTTCTTTTTCCACTGGATCTTCCAAGTCCATGAACTGTTCCAAGAATAGGTGCTTTTTAAACAAGAACAAATGATGCTGTTTGCGGGTTGGCTTGTTGGTACCTCCACCACTATTGGCATTGCGATACTTTTCCCATTTGGACATCACATCGGCTACCTTTTCTTCTGCAACTAGACTCCGTTCAGAGTTGCCCAAAACTTCATATATTGCATATCCTAAAACCATCAAGTGAGGAAATTATGTAATATCTTTAATATTTATTTATAAGCAAAAATCTATAGCAGATGTTAAAAAAACGTGTAGGTCTGCAATGCAAAAAAATGAATAGAACAATATTTTTTTAAAAAAAAAAATTTAATTACTTTTTATGATATAAAAGAATCTTTTTTCCATTCTCCCCTTATAGAACAACTCTGTACATACCCATGGCAGACTCCCGCAGCCCAATTTTTGCTTTGACAAGTTCCATCACATCTTTAGCCGTAGCTGATGGGTGAAACTCTACTGCATGATACTGTCCATCCATGAAGTGGAACCTAGCATAGATGGGCCTTCGGTTGATTGTGCATAGGACTTCCTCACGCGAAGGAGGCCACTGCCGCCGTCTAGTTCCTTGAGTCTTGTAGAGACACTGAAAATGTATGTAAGCAATGTAAATAAGTACAGTTCAGAGATAAACTGGATAATATTGACTATTTAATTTAAGGTAAACATACATTTGAAGGTTCAAGTTTTATGAGTTCTTTATTGATAGACTTTCATCATCATAAACTTCAAGTAGAACATAATATACTGGCAAATATAGTTTAGTCTTCTATTTTAAATGTTAAACTAGAGATATGATTTAAAATTTAAATAAATTAAAATTCAGCAGATAAGTCTAATTACAAAATAATATGTTTTTACATAAAATATTTAGGTACTAGGTTTAGGGCTGGCACTGTTGGCCCAAAAGTAGATTTTCTGTAGCTTTTATGATGTTTACTTTTTACTTACCGCTAAAAAATAAAACTAAATTAATTTCTCAGTGGCTATTCATTTGTTTTAAATGGCTGCCAAATCCACTTACAAAGTTAATCTGCATCATTATTTTAAATCAATGTCCTAGATGTATGTACAATAAGTAAGTGCATTAAGTATTTAGTGTTAGGTTAGAGTAAAGGGCACTAGGCCAGAAATAAGTATACTAGGAAATATAGGACAACCCTCTCCCTTCCCTTCCTCTCCTTTTATGAGAACTGAAAACCTATTGTACTTGTAACTGGAGACACTACCCTCACATAGTTTGATAAGAACAACAATTTCTAGATACTCCGATTTGCACTACACAACTAGGCCACTTCTGATTAATATCATGACCCCACCCCCTTATTTAGGGGGGTTCATATTTAACACAATTGCAAATTCCTGTATTAGTATATTTAGAGATATATATTTAAGTAAGATCAGTATCAGCATACTAAGACAAATCCACCAACAACTTACAGTAGCAAACAATTAAGAGACACATAAGACATTTATTTCCCATAAGTATACAATCTTGTACATAGGAACAGTACAATACTACATTTTTTTTACCTTACTAAAATGAACATAACAAGGAAACAATTATAGAGAATGAAAGAAGGAGATAATACATATCTTAACACAATGTTCAGTGCCGCTAGTACTTTCCCCAGATGATTAAGCCAGTGGCATTGAAAATTTGTTTTAGGTGTTTTATCTCTTGATTGTTTACAACTGCCAGGTGCTGGCAGACTTGTCTTCTTAGGTAAGTTTGCTGACTGCCTATCTTTCCTAATACTAGTTTTTTTTTTTTTTTTTTTTTTTTTTGTTTTTTTTTTTTTTTGTAAATAGTTCATGGACTAGTGCCCTTTAACTTAATCTACAATTTCTTTAATATAACCTGGATTATGAATTGATCAGTATAACTTACTTTGGATCTTAACATTTCCTAGAATTATTACTAAGCCAATTCCTAACGTGCAATTGCATATGATTATGGAAATCGATGTGTATTGGCTTGTTTCAGATTATTTTATGGGAGGCATGTTTTTAAAGAAAGGACAGTTCTGGAAATACTCAGTTTTAACACTGCAGTCAGCGATCGGCGCATGCGCCCTATGGACCACTATCTGTTGGCCAGTCTCAGCCACCATTACATATGAAGCATAAACTGTGATACATTTTCTTAAGGCTATAGAAATATTAGCTATAGTTAGAGTCTCTCTCCTAACTTGAAGAAAAAGCCAGTGATACTGAAAATTTGTGTTGTGTGTTAGGTCCGTACTTGTTTTCTTATGTTTGTGTTAGTGATCTTATCTTCTCTAGTAAGTTTTCTGATGCCTATTTCTCTTACTTTACTAATTCCTATACTAGTGGCCAACAACCAGTCCTAAGATCTTTACATTTTAATACATATTCAATGTTTGCTTAATACTTTTGTCAAATGAACAGCAACAGTGAAAATAACTGTTTTTTTTTTTTTTTGCACTAAAAAGGCTTTCATCTTCGATTTACAACGAATTTTTCAAAATCTCTTCTTATTGCACATCTACAACATAAGACCTTTGACTCTACAAAATTTCAGCCACGTAGGCTTAGTACTTTTTTAGTTACAGCGATGAGTGAATAAGTCAGTGGTATTTGCCTTTTATGGTATAGATGGTTATTGTTTTCAAATTTTCTTTGCAAGAAGGTCAACTATGTTAGGCATTACCTAAGAACTACAATTTTGAAGATTTATAGGCCTATACATTAAACTAACAAAATTGAGCATAGTTTGATCTAATAATTGCTATACTTGCAATTTAAAGATTATAAATAGCTAATACAAAACCTAAAGCAATTTCTCTGAATAGTACAGAATAACATAAAATGAACAAATTAAATGGTTAAAAAAGAAAAAATACTCAGGAAAATTAGCCTATATCAAACCATTTTCATAGCCAATGTCAATAATACAATTAGGAACCAGATGAGACCAAAGGTTTGCAATCCTTCACAGTTCTCAGTAGCCAACTTTTTAATAGGGATGAACACACTACATCCTGTAGTATAGATATATTAAGAGTTACCTGTATATACTTATTTTCAAATCATATTTAATAACACAGATATAATTTCACAACATAAGTAATTAGTGACTTTTCTCATGCGGAAATAAGGTGATGCAGTGTTGAGGTGATAACAGTGCTTATTGTTCGAGGGTAAGGCAGTGAATAGTATTAGATCATGATGTTTACAAACATTTCATTTTGTATTTAACTAGTGATATTGATTCCATTCCTATTTATAAAAATTACTGAGATAAACAATTACCAGCGTAGGCTTCAGCAATTACAATTTATTATAAGACCTTCATGTCCGTGATCTTAGACTAACTAAGCCGTTGTAATGTCACTTTCTTTTTCCCAAAAAAGTAAAAATTAAATTGAATAAGGGTTTGTTTATTTTCTGGCAAAATACTTGAGTGAAAAACTTATAAAAGTGAATTTTATAACTAAAAAGTTCAGCAACTCAGACTGACTCCCTATCACAAAATATAACTATAGGACTTTGATCTTGGATTTATGCTTCTCATTTTATTATTATGTCTACTAAGTTACCTCTATCATTGGGTTTAAGATAATATAGATGGCTCCTCTCTCACTGAAATTACCAAAAGCTGTTAATTTCTATTTAATACTTGCCAAAAATATCACAAAACACTAAAGACCCGTGTACACGAGGCTAATTTACTAGCTGCTAATGTTAGCCATTAGCACATGCTAGGCTCACTGGCGCTATGATTTCTATGTACACGTGGCTTGTTATTAGCTCTTATTTTCAGCGCTAGTCAGTTATAGAAGTGCCGTGATCAGAGAACAAAGTAGTCATTGTCCTTAATAAATGTAGTCAGTTCCATTAAATCGCAGTGCTGTGATACAAATTATGAGAGTGGGTATTAATGAGTTTGAGAAAAAAAATTATACAAAATTTTGCCTGTCCAGGTTCGAAAATGGATTAGGAGGATTAATTTTTTAAAGTTTAAAACTAAGTGTTTAATATATAATAGACGACGGAAGGCATTCAAATCTATATTCTTACTATTCATTTCAAACACCACAAACAGAAATGTTTAAATGTTATACAAGTTTTCAAATTTTTTCATCATAATAACTGTTTTCAGATTTTCCAAGATAATTAGGGTCGAACATTAATATCACCTCCATTCTGGTTGAGAATTTGGTGAATTTTTTGAACATTTTTATTTATTACTCAACAATTAACTTGTGAGTGATAATATTTTTATATATATTAATTTTTGCAGTTTTGTTGTAAACTTGTAACTTTAAGATATTCCAATAACTGATTCATAGCGCTTTCCCTCATGTCTCCCTCATATTGGTGTCAGAGGTATCCCACAAACAAGGGTAAGTTTTGTATAGTTCTAAAAATTTAATTACCCGGTCAACACTCCATTTTAGATCAGACATTGTGAATACAACAACTTATTTGACAAACAAACAATAACTAGCAACTAGCGACTAGCGTGTTTCGAGCGTGCACACTCAGCTAATGACGAGCTAATTCACTAGCACTAGTAGTCACGTGACTACCCCCCACCACCCGTTAGCGCTTTTATTATCAAACATGTTTAAGCAACTAGCAAGCGAGCAAAGTGCTAGCGTGCTAGTGTCACCACCGCTAATGGAGCATCTACATGGAGCCAATTCGTAAGTACTAATCATCAGCAGCTAGTACTAGCCTCGTTCGTGTACACAGGTTTTAATACAGTTACAGCCAATGATGTTTTAATGTTTTTAACTTCAGTTCCTTAAAGTGTTTTATATAACTTTTGTTTGTATAAAACTTTAATACAACAAGATTCTTACTTCTTGACTGAATTGCAAAACTTGTTTTAAATAATTAAAAATGTATACAACATCAAAATATTGACCACAAGAGTGAAGAAGCAACCTGTTTTCAGGTGCTAGTGTGACTGTGCAACAGCATAAATGTACCTTGTTTGTATATTTTAAAAACAGCTTGTACAAAGTAAAATGTTTCCTGTAAAAGGTTAATTTAAATCTCATATAATATAGGACGAAACATAATTGGATCAATGTAATATTATTGGTTGTTAATAATTTAAAACTATAAATAATACCTTTTTGGTAATTTGTAATAATTTGTCAATGTCAAAGCTTTTTGTTCATACTCTTTAGTCTGTTGTATTATAACTCAAATGTACAATACATGATCCTTATATACAAATATATTAGGTAGTGTTAAAATTGTTATTATTTTTAAAACCGAAGTAAAAATGAAACAAATTTGTTACAATTATTTTAAATTAATTACATGACCTTTCCATGATTTAGAGTTATAATTTTGTATACCGTTTTTATTTTTCAATGACAAGCGGCTGTCTTGCTGTTTATGTCCTAACTCAGGTATCCATCATATTATATAACTATCACAGTTGGAGCACCTGCAAAACATCAGTGACTTTTTTATCGATAACGATCCGCTTAAGTCTTCTTAACTCTCGTGGATTAAAACTATCTAGTAATCTGATGGGCTTGGAATTGTCACCAGTCGTGAATCAGTAAATATATTTCAGTTGCTATTATACATAGAGTATTGATATGAATCCAATTGTTCACATACTACTCCCACTTCCCTTTTATGTTCAAACTTACGGATCAGCCCCTGGACTCATTTCCATGTTTGTTACAAAAAACAAAACTCCTATTCAGAATACAGAATTACTTATTGTTTTCAAAATATTTTCACACTTCAAATTTGAAAGGCTGGAAATCAGAAAGTACGTTTTTATAGTAATTATAATATTAATTATTGTACCTGACACCTAACCAAATAACTCAATTAAAAAAACAATGATCTGATTAAAAAGATGTTAGAACCACTTTGATTTTTGGGGTTCAAGTCAATGATAATAACAAATTTTATATATTTGGAGTCTTAATATGTTATTCCATCTACCATTAAATATAATGCTTAAGATCCAAATTTTTTGGGACTTTTTCATCAATAATCGACCTTTTATCACTTAATATATACCATTTATATATCAACTGATTTAAACAAAATTCTAAATGATTTTTAAAGACAATAATCACCAAGAGAGCAATATTTTTATTACTTCCTGTCTAAAAAGGGATAAAAGGAGTGGCAATTTAATTCAATCCTAACAAAGCATATCCTACTGACAGTTTGTTAAATTTTCAATACTGTATTAAATTTTAGTTTGTGAGACAGATAGTCTAGTTACATGGTTGGTAACAGGGCTAACTACCATTCAGGTTGGGATTGGATTGTTTTACCGGGATGTGAGTACTACATATCAGTGACTACAATCCATATAGTTACGGTCAACCTGCCACTGAGTCAGAACGATGTATGGCAGAGGGTTTATTACCACAGCATTTGTCAGGGCATTATTACTTTGGATGACCTGATGACAGAATAAACACTAATAGAACCTGACGACTTTGATTTCAATCAATTTGTTTATTTACTTCATTAATCAGGGAACAACATACAAAACTGTACACATTTTAAGTTACGATCTACTTAGAACATTACAATGTAAATGTACACAGAGATACATTTGCAATTTTTTTAATTTGTTCAAAATACCCCTTATTTGAGTAAAGAGTTTTTGTAAAAATATAATTTTTGACTTTTGACTTCAATTTTTCTGTATTTCTTATGTTAAGTTAGAGTTTAGAATAAAAAGAATTTTCCAGCACCAGTATATGTTAGTAATTTATTTATAAAATTCTGAAAGGGCATACCTGGTAGACAAGGAACACTGTAGATAGAGACACAATCACATCGCAAAGAAATAAATTGTTAGTGAAATATTCAAAGCCACTGGCCCATTCTTCAGTCACTAAACAACCCTGAAGTCTTAAATGACAAACCTTGAGTTTTTTAGTGATTGAAGAAGGGGCCAGTGGCCCCAAAATATTTCACTAACCAGTTCATTCTTTGTGATGTGAATGTATTCCTGTCTACTGTATAACAGTTTACCAAGTATGCTGCTTTCGTTTCCTTTCATTACTACTGAAATCCTAGGCCTAAAACCCCAAATTTAACCTGTAGTTTTATAAACTTCTGTAATGAGGACTTTTAATGTATAAATTTTTCATTCTTGTATTATAATAAAGTAGAATACGTTTTTCAATCATTGTATGACACAAATTTAAATATTAATGACCATAAAAATGTTCATATATAGAATTCTTGTTAACAGTGTTAAATTATAACTACAAAACAAGAAAAACTTCAAAAACATATTTGATGAAAGAACTATAACTCCATAGTTTCACAATCACAGAACACTTGCCTATTTAAAATCCAGTAAAAGTGAAAGGTAAGGAAAACAGCATATCTGGTAGAATGGTAAAGTGGAGTACACACAATATAGATAGAGCGACAACTTTTTTAACTGCAACTGCTCTCAGCTCAGAAGAATGGATATTGCTTATCATTGTTTAACAAGATCTAGAAACCCTTCAATCCTGAATATAAGCTAAAACTTCTCCTCTTTCAACCTGAGGATTTAAGAAAGATAATAAACTTGATTGCATAACAGAAGCGGTAGTAGCAAACATTTTATTGTTCAAGTGCTCAACAATTGGCAATACCTCATTAACCTATTTCCAATATGATTATGTACCACCAGGGAGCCAGTGGCTCCAAAGCCCAAAATATTTCTTTTACTTTAAGTGTATTGTGTGTGTATTTGTCTCCAGTTTACCATTTTCTTAGATATGCTGAAAGTAACCATTCAACATTCAGGACATTTTAATACACTTTTTTATATTATTAAAAAAAACAGAAACAAGTGGTATATTATAAGGACAAAATAACTAACTATAATTAGTTTTAATAACAATGGTTTACCTAGCAAATTATATAAATCTATACCACAACCTGATTTTAAAAGTAATCCGAATCAACAAAAACGTATAGGAATCTCGTTGTGTTTTAACAACTTAAAATTACTTTATTGCAAGTAAAATTGAATTAGAATAATAATGTTATGTACTGGAATGTTGCAAAAGCCTTAGGGTGAATTTTCTCTATATTAGAAGATATTTTTTATAAGAATGTAAGAGTAGGTATAATACACTTACAACAAAATTTAAAAATAAGACAACACTAACAATTTTAACATAAATGGCTAAAATAACATTTAGTAATTTACAAATAACCTCACACAAATAATCAACAAACACATAAAAAGCTTGATAAAGTGACTCACCTTTTCTGCAAATCTGGCATATTTGCCCTCCTCTGTGACACAGTCACTTGCACAGCGGCGTAGATGGGCAATCAGGTACTTGCGTACTGGCCTCTGAGGTGGAAGTACCACCGAGCAGGCCAGACTCAGCAATGCCCAGTGCCTCAGGTTAACCCGGGAGTTTGGCTCGGGATGTTCTGTTGTTTGCTTGATCAGTTGAAGATACAGCTCTCCAAGCAGACTCTCCTTTCTCATCGCTAGCTCCATCACATTCTGTATTAAGGTGATATGTTCATCCTCTGCTCGGCGAACTGTCTCCCCTAGTCAGACAAGTTGAATCAGTTTGAAAATATATACATCTATATTTGAAATCTTTAATTTTACAGGGAGCGGCAAAAAACTTGTCCGTTTTTGTATAAAAATAGATTAGTAGTTAGATATATTTGTTGTACGTTTATTTTTTGTTACACATTACAAAAGATAGAAATTAATGAAAACAAAGTATTATAATGAAAAAACATACATACAACCACTTTTGACTCAAATATAACATAAGTTAAGTGATATTCATCCCTAGCCATGCATTCTTCCAGTCTCCAAATGGAACTATCGAACGCATTTTACAACATTTCATGCCTTATGGAAGTGATTTTATACGTTATGGCCTCTTTCAAATCCTCCAGTGTACAGTGTTTGTTTATTTACACTTTGAGGTTACTTCAAAGAAAATGTCAAATTGAAGTCAGGAATCATACGAGCCAAGCAATGTCACCACTCCACGAGATAACACGGAAAAAGAATTTTATAAAATGCCATGAATTTCCTCTCTTAAACAACATAATAAAGGGAGGGGGTTGTCTTATTTTACCAGGTGAAGTTAGGGATAAAAAGCCCTTTCTCTTACACTTAAGCTGGGGACAAACGGCTCAAAGGTAACTTCCGAACCTATGTTTTAAAGCTGATTTGAAACTGCCCACAGTTTGATAGTGTTTAATGATGGAACATGTCTTCTACAAGTCACATTAAAATGCCTAGGGAACTTATGTTGTATATAACATCAGAGCAACAGATTCGCCACTTTTAAAATATGTCTCAACGACAATTATACACTGTACACATTTGCTCCATGGCTATTGAAGCAGCATCGAATGGCCTCGAGAACTTGCCACTTTGTAAAATGTCAGATATTTGTGTTGCTCACTGTATCATATAATTGAGAGAAATTTTTTAATATTTACCCTCTGTGTGATTTGAAAACATGTCATGGTTCTGTTGAAATAAATAATAAACTAATATTATTCAAACATTGCATATGCAGTAAATTACTGACAGGCAAAACAATTTAAAGAATCAATTCCATCATTTATGAAAAAACTATTTTTTCCTCCATTAATATGTCTTTTGAAAATAGACTAAAGCATTTTACAAACACAAAATATAATATCAATTTGAGGGTGTCTACAAGAGCAAACAATGCCAACAACTATCAGCAAAAGCTCATCTTTCCTCACTTACCATTCTGACCCAGTCCAGCGTAGTTGAGGATTATCTGATACATCTGGAGTGCAAGCTGTTCCTCAGGCTCGGGCATTTTGAGCAAACTTTGAGTCATAGGCTGTCTACCAAAAGCCCAATAGGTCATGGAGAAGCCTTTGTACACTTCTGACACTCCTCCATAGTCGGCTCTCAGTTTCTCCAGCCCATGTTTACTTAACCTACCGAACAGTGTATTAATTATATTTGAGTAGTGTAATTTTATAGCAAGCAATATTTTATCAATTACTTTGATTATTCCGTATTAATAAAAATCTTCTGGTAACTAAATATATGTTGTACCCAAAATTTTTGCAAAAAATTGTAGTTGACCTATCAGATTTTTAGATCAATACAAAACAATAATGATTGCAGTAGGTGACTGTACACACAAGTATATCCAGCAAGCTTTTGTAAAAAGAATGAAAGATATGACCTTCTTGATTCAGTGAAAATGATTTAGAAATTATTACTTTTAATTATTATTTTTGGGCGAGCCGGTGGCAGAGCGGTCTAAGGCGTTAGGACTTTGGGTTAGAGATAAAGCTGGTTCGAATCCGGCCTAGACTGAAAGATTTATCAGTCATATTCACCTTCTACTGTACTGGTTCGCCCACTTATTCAGTCTGAATAAGTTCCTCGCACAGATCAATAGTCTATGAGGAATGGTAAGTTTAAGAGGGAGATTAGCCTCTCCTTAAAAAATAAATAAATTTAAAAAACTAATATCTTAGGACATAGACAAAATCAGCAAACTTTTTCAAGCAAATGAGTTCATTGAACTGAAACACAATATTGACAAATTATCAGTTTCACAGTTTGTCAATCTTCCTTAAACAACCTGACAAGTGTACCGGGTCTTGGACCGGTACAGTTTCGTTTTTTCGTTGTTGTCTGCCAGGCTGCCTGAGATTCGCTTTTGCCCGGCGATTTGCGTACTTTGGTAGCCGTTGGCCCAGTTCCGTTTCGTTCCGTGTTCCAGCAGCTTCAGTCCGGTTGACCTGTCTGGTCAGTTGTCTTGTGCTGCCTGCAGAATCTCGTTATGAGTGGCTAGACAAACTAAAACTCCAGGGTCCTTGAGTAGGACGTTTCTGCCCTCGGCCTGCCGTCCGGGGATGGTCTACCATTCTACCACTGCGAGCCTGGCCTGGGGATCATGTGATTGAGCGAGCTCTGCACCTCACTGCCCTCTCTACTTCTCGGGGCAATTTTCTTCAGTCCTCAGGTCAGTGTGTTCCTTTTATTTCCCGGCGGCTGAGCTGAGGGGTTTTGATGGCCTTAAAAGAATATAGAAAAAAAAGGTGCAACATGAAAGAAGAAAAAAAAGACATGTTTGTGGAACTTTATGTGGCCTAGGCCTAAATTGCTAAACTTGGACAGTGATTTTATACCACAGCCATTGGGGACTTATATATTTTTTATTAAAGAGAAAAACTTTTTTAAAATACACAAAGATTTTGTTGATGTTAATATTTATTTATTTATATTTATTGTTATTTAGTTTAATTAGTTTATTTGGTTGTTACATTTGTTTAGATTTTTATATTTGTTAGGTCCCCATTGTTAAATCATGTTATTATTTATTCATATGTTTAGGCCTAGTTATTGTTATTTATTTTTTTGGGTTACGTGTATTAGGGGTGTTTGGAAGTGAATTTTTACTCGAACGGTACCGTGTTATATTTTCTTTTAAATTGTTTAATTTTTAAACTCACCAAAAGGGGATTATGGGACTTTTGCTTAACTTTTAATTCGGAGCTGCCCAGGGATTCCGGCTTACTCCCTGGCCCGGTGGAATCAAGGGATTCGGGCTAAATTGCCGGTTTAAATGTTGTGATCCAAAAGTTTTCTAAATTTTCACTTTTATTTGGGGCTTAATATTTTCTTACGTTTTGGGGTGTCTCAGGCTAAACTGCAGATAGGCCATACAGTTGATTAATTGTTAAATTTTGGGTATTTGTAGAGTTTGTGGTATTTATAGCGTTTGTTATTATTGTGTAGTATCTTGGTAATTTTAGTGTTTGTTATTATTTATTTAAGTGAAAATTTATATTGTGGCCTTCTGCCTATTTTATATTGTGGCCTTCTGCCGTTTTGATTTATTAAATGGTGGTTTTTTGGTAATAAACTAGTTTTGCTCAGCTGCCGAGTGTTACTTTGACCCTCCAACTGCCACCCGTGATCCCATCGCTCGACTTGTTTTGAGCCATCCCCCGGTTGGCACGCTTACCAGCTTTGGTGGGGGGATGGGTCTCACAAGGTGTCAGAGCAATCATTAGGTTTATCTCATTTGATACGCCTCCTTATTTCTAAACTCTGTATTATATGTAATCATCTCTTATTATCCTATAACCTAACACTAAAAACAGCCTTTAAAGTGAATAATAATATGAAGAGGAAAATCATAGATTAGACCAAATGCCAGTATAATTAGTATAATAGGAGAGATATGAACCAAAATAATGTTATAACAAAACACCTTTACTACAAGAGAAGTGTCTTGCAGTATAAAAGTAGTGAGGTACACAACGAATAAACGGATTAAAATTGTTAAAAACAACTATTTGGGGGCCGAGAGGATAGTTACAAAGCAACAATCAAACCACTTTTCCAATTACACTCTTCTTTCCAGAATCCAACTGGAAGTACTTGACATTTCAATGTTTTTAGATCCAAAATAATTAAGAAAATTTCTTGGATAGCAGCTAATAAAATATGAACTCTTTCCAATCCAGTTTGTTCGGCTTCCAAACGAATAAGAGGCCTTAGCACAACGCATCAGAGGTTAATCTTATAATCTCTAATTCTGTTTTATTAATATTACCAGCCCAAATACACATTATTGGAAACTACATTTCAGCTATTCTTATATTTACAACACATTTTTATGTTATTAATTTTAAATAGCTTATAAATAAGTGAAAAGAGTCATTTTGTTACAAATCAAATTTGAGTGGATATATAAAATGTGTAAGAACATTACTGAAAATATTCTCAACTCATGGATTTATTAAAATATCCTATTTTTAAGCCCTACTGAAAATTGCATCACCTATCAGCATTTACACAGTAAAGTTATGTTTTAAATTATTGTCATAGTATGTTTTGGATGTCGTACCATTAAGAATATTATTTTCTAGATGATCATATATTATTAGTATGTATATAAACATAAGCGGTTTGAAATTTTTTATTTATAAGCACTTATTTGTAAAGATATCATTTTCTATAAATAATCAGAAAGTTACTAGGTAATCTAGATATTTTTGAAAATACCATCAGAGGATTTTTTTATAGATAATATATTTTTGTACAAGTACAACAAGTTTCACTTTGTAGAAAATCCAGTTAGGAACTAGAGACATTTATTCGCAATTTGACCAAAACCCCAAAAACAAACTTTTCAAGCAATGTATGCATTATCTTACTAAACTCTAAAACATCTTACTAAACATGCAAGATGAAAGAGAGTATGTTTCATAGAGGTAGCAGAGTTGTGGCAATACGCGATATTCATACAAGGATTATACGAATTGTTAGCAATGTATTATTATAAAGTTAATTATATTTTGTTACTTTAGTTATCTATAAACAGTTTTCTGTGGAAATCTGATAGAAAAATATAATAAATAAGACATAAAAAAATTGCGTAGCTTCCGATAGACCAGAAGATGGCCGTTCTTGTGTTGTGAGTATTACAAACTTTCGATGTATCAGAAATTGGTTTCAAAAGAGTTAACGCATATTTCTGATTTACAGGTTTGAAGCCAATAGAAATTTGTCATAAAACGATAACATGATCATATGCAAATATACTTTAGTATTTTAACTATATTATGGATCTCAATTACTGAATTACATACCTCCTGAGGGTGTTTCTCAAAAAGCCACCGCCAGTCTCTTGAGGTTTTCTCAGGGTTTCACTGTCCACCAAAGCTCGTCTACAGTTTACCACATTGTGGTACAGCCTTATTCTATCCTCGTTGGTTATTGACTTGACCTGTACACATTCCATACTAATTATAATATGAGCCCAGTGGGGATTCGTCCATGTACGAAGTAACTTAAGAACAAGTAAAATACTAGAAAGTAATACATAATAATTATTTAATTTCATAACAAACTAGCTTGAATTTTTTATATGGGCCGCTGAACAGAAAAAAAGCTATATTGGTAGAAATGCGTTTAAGTTAATGAGATTTAAAAGCAGAACGAATATAATAAAAAGAGGTGGACTAGTGAAGAGAAAGTTGGATAGGTTATGAACAAATGCACAATTTGATATAATTCACCTTTTAACTTTGTTTAAATATGTATCAAGATTGTCTGTATAGGATAAATGAATAAATTTATAATACACTGTATATGAATTAAATAATTTGTTTAGTGGAAATTGTAGAGGAATTTGTATAAAGCAGACACGGAAAAGTGCTAGTTAATGTTTTAGCTATCGTTATGTACACAACAAGTTTATACTTGTTCGAAATAAAACATTACAATAACAAATGGTAAACAACACAAAAATGCAATATAAATTATATAAATACTTAATTTTGGCAATATAGGCTACCATAACAGGTAAACAAGGAATGGGGAAAAGTATGACTTTTTTGTTGGTAAAATTTATTTTTTAATCAATTTATGTTGTATCTTTGTTTCAAGACATTCATTATTATGAGATTATAATTATTAAAATAATTTGATAAAAGTGAATAATTTGGAGGTAATCACATTAACAATGACATTTGTTAAAAAAAACAAAAGTTCAAAGAAGATAAACTTACAGGAAGTTCATTGTCTGTGATCCATCCAGCCAGAGCAGGACAATAGCTGACAATAAGTGAGCCGATTTCTGACTTCTGAGGTGTCTCGAAGACAAAGCAGCGGTGAGATCCGTTGTCCCCTTGCTGCCTCATCAAGTTGACAGTGAGGAAACTATCACTTGGATCTAGGAAGATGGACTCCACGTCCTGGTAACGGAACTCATACAGGATGAACTTATCATCAGGCTTGATAAGCATAAGGCCTTCACTATTCACCCCCAATATTAAACTGTTTCCTGAAAAACATAGATTTTGAAGTATTTACCAATTAACCTAAATTTAAATTATAAGATCAGTGGTGCCAGTATATTTATTTCCATTTGTTTCCATTAACAGCATTTTAAATTTGCCATCTTGGGCAAATTAACTTATTTTGATTTTAAGCCATATTATTTTATCTACTCCTGAATAGGTTTACCAAACTTAATTTACCAATATATTATATATATATATATATATATATATATATATATATATATATATATATATATATATATATATATAGCAAAATAATTGGCATACTTTCACTTTTAAGTGCGTATACATTTAAGTAGACTAATAAACAGCCACTGAAGTCAAACAAAAGACAAACTTTTTAGGTGCCAAAAGCATCTTCCTCAGCTTTAGGAAGAGTGGTGTATAAAAAAAGGGTTTATTGACAAATAAAAATAAACTATGTGAACACTACATAAATATAGTGTTACAAGCGTGGACACCTCCCCCTCCCTATTACCACTACAACTTACCCTGGAACTTTGGAAACCCAGTTAGTTTTCTTAAACCAGAAAATGTGCTAGTGGAACCAAAAATGTATGTCTTGTGTTGTGACTTTTATACGAGGTGTGGCTAGGAAAAACCAAACTGAGGCTGAAAGTAAAATTTTTTTACAAATATTTATATTTTGATGTTATCTCCTTTAATTTACTCTCTTCCTTGTTCTCTACACTGCTCCATTAATATTAATGCACTTGTTCTTACATTAAAAATGTTTTTCTTGCAAATTTTCCAAGTTTGTAAAAAAAATTAATATTTACACGCTGTTTTTTCTGGACACTCAACATTTTTCTGATGCAGAGACAAAAGGTTATATGCTTATAACTGACGCTACAGGTGGAATGAGTTCAGGAGAGAGACAAAACTCAAGTAGTGGGTAGAGGGGGAGTCACCTGATCAGCCATACGATATTCAGCCTTATTGCATTCGTTCTGTGGCTATGGCAATACTAATCTGGCTTCTTTCTAGCCATACCTCATACATTTCTTATACTTGAATTAGTGATTTTATCTTCTCTGGTAAGTTAGCTGATGACCTATATCTCTCCTATTAATTTTTTTTTTTAATTAACAATGTTTACTAATTGTGTTAGACCACAGAGAAGAAAGACACTGAGGCAGCATCCAAAACTTCACTGAATGTGTGTTGAGTAGTTATTTCTCCAGTTTTCCATGGCAGACGGCAGGGCCAGCAACTTGTCAGCACCTCCCTTTTCTCCCTCAAATCCTTAAGGATAAATGTAATACAGTAATTATTACTATAGATGTATAAAGTTGTACATTAGTTGCAATCTATTTATAACTGCTACTGACACATTCCCTACGACCATAAGAAAATGGCCTCTCAGTTAAACCAAACTCAATTATGCTAACTTTATAAGGTTAGGTGTGTGAGAGAGGACTATTAACACATTCAGTGCTTAAGTTGTATTTTTGTTTCCACCACATGTGACTGCATATATAAAGTAATAAATTAGCCTAACTTCTGAAACTGTTAGTTTCCAAAATCTTTTATTACTGTGCAGTGTCAATTTATGACAATCAGAATTTGTCTACATATGTGGAAAGGTTAAAATAATTAATTTTTATGTATGACCCTCTAGTCGGCCATCAGCCCCTGGAGAAGGACTTCGCCAAAAATTAATGTCCTAGAGTTTTTACATACACTATTGTGTAATAAACAAGTTTGTCATAAAATAAATTAAGTAATACAAATAAAAGATTTTAAAAATCAGGTCCATTTCTAACATTTTTTCACAATTAGTCTAATCTGAGATACATTTTTCAAAACATGCAACAGAACACAATTCAGGTTGCCCTGAGCGTTCATAGAACATAGATACAGTATTTTTTATTTTTTCCTTCTTTTCAGTATACTCTACATCCGTTTTGCTTAATTTTACTCTTGATTTCTGGATAAAAAGTTAAATACTGTACTAAAAAAAACTGTAACCGGAAACTGAAAATCACGTTCTACTCGTAGGAAACCGTTTAATTCCAGAACCTACTGCTAAGCAACCCAACAAAGGCTGGGCGGAAACTGATGTAATAATGTGAGTGAGGCAGTATGGCCACGCAGCCATTTGCAGTTGGGCATCATGACTGACTTTACGTCCACGCAGCACTGAATGTGTTAAACTCTGATCCTCACCAAATTAATTTGTGTTTCATTTCATCCAGAGGCTTTCTCTACACCTTGTTTATATTTTAGTTGTGCATGTATGACTGTTATGCAGTATTTGTGTGTCGGGTGTGATTCAGTTCCATCAGTCCTATGTTTTTTTATCTCTGGTGGTTATTTGTATTTTTAATTTGAAATTTCATCTTTCATTTTACATACCAGTTTGTTACATATGAAGGTGAATCATCTATTATATACATTTGTCAGATTAGTCAAACTTCTATGATTTTAGCCTTGTTGTTCACCTTATGATGGGAAGGTGAGCTTGCTGTGTACCAGAATCCTAACTAATGGGAGAGTGGGTAAGAAAAAATCTTCAAGCTCGAACTATCATGGTGAATGTAGCCAATAATCACGAAACCATTATTAATATTCCATAATCAAGAATAGCAACTAGCTAATTTATTAATACTTACCATAAGACCAATATCCTCTGTATGTGACTTGGAACATCGTCGTTCCATATAGAGGGTACTGCATCACACAGGAAAGGTACAGAGCCTTGGCTGTAAGACTGGTCTTACCCGTTCCGTATTGCCGATGGGCTTGAGCAATTATAGGCACCTGCATTGACCAATAAAACAAGTCAAATCACCAGTGACAAGTTTAGTTACAATTCTTTGAATTTCATTGAATCTTTGATTTGATTAGTAATGTCAAGTAAAAAGATAGATAAGTTTTAAGTTAAACATATAATACAAGTGAACATCACACAACAGCAATCCAAGTATGAAATGTACAAATATTATGGGGATCGATTTCAGTAATCCGCGTTTATCTTCCTCGGACCTGATTCCTAGTAATCACAAAAGAATCAAGAAGAAGAAACAGAAGAATGATTCTTCTGTGAATCTAATCAATAAATTAATCATTTATTTATCACATGAGTATTACAGGGTTAGGAGCATAGCTCCTGTAATGTATGACATGTCAATTTAAAATGAAATACAAAAATCCCTCTGGTCTGAGGAAGGTATAGTACATATGGTTTAGCAAAATCAATCTCCATAATATTTGTATATTTTGTATTTATATTGTAATAAATTTGTGTTGTGTGGCGTTCGCTTGTATAATATTTCTACCAACATGTAATATGCTTAGAAACTATTTATTGAACACTTGTCAGTATACTTCAGCAAGTCATAGGAGTACAATATTTAATGTAATAGGAATGAATAGGTGATATTGGATGTCAGTAATCTTGCTTCTAAAATATGCCAACCTAATATATACACAAATACATAACATAAAGACGTTTTTCTTATATGTTTTCCATTTTGTTTTTTTGTAGATTTTTCTTGTTGCTGATATCATATCTGTCTTATGAAATCATGGTCTAATACACTCTATCCTCACTTAAAAATTAGAAACTCAATAAATATAACAATAGGTGATAGAGCATCAGAAAACTAGTGTGAGAAGACGTCCACCAACACTAAATACAGAAAAACATATAAAAAACATAAAACACTACGCAGATTTTCTTCTCAGGTAAGTTTCCTCATACTCCATCTCTCATATTATACTAATTCTGGCTAGTTCCCTATAACCTAACCTCAAATATAACAAATAGTTGAGATTATTGAATGTTAATCTAAAAATGTCTGAGAAGAGATTCTCACCCAGACATCTTCTCCTCTACTGCGGCTAACTCTGTAAGGCAAATAACTCTCAATGTCCATGTAAGATTCCAGTGAGTTTGTCTCTTTCGGGTCACCAAGGTTCACTTGAGCTTGCAACCCAGCCAACTGTAGAGCCACCTTCTCACTCACAGGGAAGTCGTCACACTAAAACAATGATAAATATTTCATAATCAATGTAACTTTGCAACTGTAAAATTGTAACCTCAAATTAACATTTAAGCATATTTGAAAATAAAGAAGGGCGAATGCCAGAGTTATCTTTATAGATTTACCAGGTAAAGCAGGCTTGTTTATAAAGCCACTTCTCAATAGACTCAGAAAAAAACAACTAAGGATTACATTTGTGTGATCACAATTCACTTTGTCAACATTTGGCTGTATACTTCACTTTGTCATTAATTTAAAAATATTACAAATAAATTAAATTTAAACAAAAAATAATAAAATTGGCCTTTTGCCAGCAATTCATCATTGCAACACAAATTTATTTTCTGTAACATATAGTTTACTTCAAAATTTAACGGTAATTAAACTAATATTCCAAATTTTTATAATTGTGTTGTATATTTTAAATGTGGATGTATAAACAATATAAGACTGTTTTCCAGTTGAATCCTTCCTCCCATATAAAACCATTTAAGTATGATAATTATTCAATAAAACTACTGCATTTGAAATACAAATTGGTTCTAAATAATTTTACGCAAAAGAGAATTTAACAAGCTTTTTTACTCTGCTGTTGTTCTTTGTGATTAATAAGCACCTGGTGTCCAACTAATAGTGAAAACACTTCCGTAATCAGTTTGATGATGAGGTTGGTAATAAAAAACAAGAGGGTGAGGTAGCAAAATATAAAATAACAGTTTTGCTTGTCAATGAAGAAAGCTAATCATGATTCCTAATCATATCTCCAGACTGATATAATTATCCCTGTCCTTAGTATGCTAGTGGTAACAATTTCATGTATCATGTCATGTAACTGACATAAGATCAAATAAACCTATGGCCCGGAAATTTCATAGTAATTGTGACGGCCCGTTAATTTATTGAATAAATAAATGAAAATACCACCTTTGTGGGCCGTCTAAATTAAATAAAATAAATTACACCCTCTATTTGTTTTTGTGTTTTAATGTAACTTCAAATCCAATAAAAATAATTAAATTATGCCTCCCTTTAGTTTTTGTTACACCATTTTAAATTAATATGAGTGAATATTGGGTTCAGTGGGAAAGGCAGAAACATTGATTTATCTGTACCAGGCCAGTATGGAATGTGGTGGCGTGATGTCACGTGATTTCCAATTGCAGCCCACAACTCGAAAACTGAGAGATATTGTAATGTTCCAGTAACCCTAACATGCCAATGTTAGTTACTTGGTGAATCGTTCAGGGCTGGAGTGCAGCACCATACGGCCTAGAAAGTCATACGATTAAACGTTCTTTCGCGTGATTGGTTGACAATATTTCTAATATTGGCTTGGGGATGAAGCCAGCCGTCTCGGTCTGTCTGTCTGCAACCGTGATCGTGAGTACATGTAGTAAGTAGCGCGGTTTCCCTTTGATTCCCGGGCTTGCCATGTCTGTTCAATTTATGTAAATTCGTGTATTAGTTTTCAGTAATCATGTTTAATTTGTAACCGTAACTAAATTCTAAATTCATTTAGAGACAGCACAGACAATGGCAAGTGCTGTTAATTATTAATTGAAATTAGATTTGTTGGAATTTAAATTGTTGTATCTTAGAATAACCACGTTGTTAACAAACTACAAATTATAATAATTTTATATTGTTTATTTTAAAAGATTTCATACTAACTGTGAACTAGTAAATTAACTTGTGACAAGGTTCTAGCTTCACTAAAACTTATCAATTTTATTAATAAAACACTCATATTACTTATAATTGCGTTGCTGTTTTCAATAAAAAAAAAGCTCCCAACCGATCCATCTATTAGGCCAACCAGCACCACGTTTTAGGTAATATTGTGTATAATTCATTAAATTCAGTATACGGAATACACTCCGGTAAAGTCCGCGAACCCAGTCAGTGTAGTGAACCATCAGTTTTTGTGAGTTATTTCTCCAGCTGGTGTGTAAGTACCCTCATCAAGGTGTCAGGTGTCACATAATTCTATCTGTGATAGTTAACTTTTATAGAGAATTCCAAAACTATTACCTAGGCATTATAATCCCCTCTAAAAAACATCAATGAGAATAGAAATTAGAATGGTTCTACCTTGGCTGTTTTTTGTTGTTGTCCTGTTCAAAAGTTAAATAAATATCATATGGTTTTTTAGTCAGCAGAAATTATCAATTAAAGGCACAGTTCCCCTCTGCTTGTTAACCAACAGTTTAACTTTACCATGAGTGCAGCTGGGGTAAAAACTTCTTGATGATAATAGAAATCAGTTTTTCCTGTACCGTCACATCATTTTTTGCGCATTTGCAGACATTTTTTCAAAAAATGATAAAAAATAGTAAAATTATATAACCCTACTTGTATTTGGTATTATTGCACTCCTAATAAAGCAGGCTATCTAATAATAATAAAATATTACATCTTTGGGGAAAACAAACATTTTTTATGACTCATGATATCTCGGACAATGACTTTTGTAAACATAAAAAAAGGGGGGGGGGTCACCTTGAAAACAATATATTATAGCTAAATTCAAAATTCCAAGATAGCCTAAATATTACAAATTTCATCTAGTTTCAGGATATATAAAGGTTTTATATGTTATTTGAAGTATAAAAGTAATTATACTTACAAAACCTTGTGTAGTACAATTTATGCAAAAATTTTTTACTGTGGTAACATAATTTTCAAAAATTTGCTAAAAATTCTATATAATCAGTACATACTTCTAACTAGTACTAAAATTTATAGAATTACTTGTTCTATAAATAAAATATATTTGTAAAATGGTTAACTTGGTATCCTCTGGCTGTGAGCTTAGGGGTCCACAGATGAAGATGAAATTTATCCGGCGTACGCACACAAATGTGATATTCTTCATGTTCACAATTTTTTTTCTTTTATAAAAAGGCTTCAATATAATTTTTTATGTGTTGTATGTATATACCAAAAGTTATGTAAACACAATTATATCATAATAACACCATAATTACGTGTAATAAGACTTACAAATACAATTGAAAGACAAGTAAACAAAACTTCAAAGGCTAGCGTCAGTATGAAAATCGCTTTCACATTGGACAACGAATATTCATCATATTATTTTCCATTGTTCCCGTCGTCTTAGAACCAAGTCAGGCATACCACTACAATCGGTAACTCTTTCCGTTTCCAGTGGTATATGAATCTTGTCAATAGCGCTAATAGGTACACTATAACAAGTGATAATATCGAGCGATGTCAAGTCGACAATTTTTTGCCGATTGCCAGTACAGAATCAACACAAGTCGACAATTATTTGTCGAAACGCGGCACGAGGGTTAAATAAGAAGGTACGTACTTCAAAAAATTATTTGTCTGATTTTAACCCTCGTCCTGGCATAATGCGGTTTACCGCACTTTATTTCTGCCGCCAAACAAAACAAGTGCGGTTTACCGCACTTGATTTTTCGCCGCCGTTTTTCATTTATTATAGTGCATAGGTGTGCGGGATGTTATATTATTGTGTAGAGCATGTATTTCTCTAAATTTTAGTGTTAGTTAGACATCTGTAATGTTTATACAATATTTGTTGTCATTTTTTGAAAGAAACTGTTTCCGTGGTAACAAATTTACAGTTTTGTGTTCCATATGCGGTTTTTGAGGTATAATACATTTATTTATACATGTATCATACATTATGTATATATTTTCTGAAACTTCCTCAAATTTGGAATATTTTGGCTATTTTGGATTTTTGGTTTTATTATTACAACATTGTTTGCTAGGTATACCCCCTCCCACTTTTGATTTTAGAAAAAAATTTTCAAAGTTCAAATTTCAAAAAAGTTTTTTTTAAATTTTGATGATTTATATTTCTTATATAATAGCCCAAAGCTTTATGGTTGCAATGATACCACACATAAGCATATTTACTGATAATAAATATTTTTTACTGATTTTAATATAAGAGTCTGCAAAACAGCTAAAAAACGTCTGCCAGTTTGGTGAGATTCAACTGCCAGTTCGAGAGTTAAGTAATGCATTAAATGATTAATAATGTAACGAAATACTGAAATAGAACTGGACATTCCTCATGCTAACTGCAACAGATCACTGTAGTTTTTTTTTTTATATTTAAAATCATACTTATTGTATTTGAAGTTTTAATAGTAATTGTAGTAAAAATTCTCACTATTAAATATAATCATCTAAATAAAAGATTTTAAATTTTTTTACCTTTACAACATGGTAAACAGCTTGAGCGTAGAGAAGATTAACTTCCACTGGGTCGAGTGATATTTCTCTTGTATTTTTGAAGAGCCTCCGTTTAAACAGGAACCTATTCTCTCCACTCCCCAAAGTTGGAGTACTACCTCGTTTGCTCAAAGTGGGAAATGAAGATGTAGGAGCATTTGCCTTGGCTTGTTTGCTGAAAAATAAAATTATTAGTACAATTAATTGTTTTCTAACATAATTTACATATATATCATTCAACATTATCTGTTTAGTACAATGTTCATTACAAGAGGCAATAATGAGAGTAAATGGGTTTTTACTTTATTAATTTATCCAAAAATTCTTTGATAATTATAAAATAAGTAATGCAGTAATGGTTTCAATTTTATATTTTTATCTCAATGGTTTGGTAAACAGGATAATGTTCAAGTAAGAAGGGAATAATAATAATAGAATGATTGACTTTTTAAGTAAAATTTCACTTTTTTGCTACGGTATGTTAGTTGTATTTATTTTACAAATCTAAGCATAAGTTTATATTATGTTTTAAGAGACAGAGAGGAATGTAGAAAGATAGAGAGAGGGAGACCGCTGGCGCTTCTTGTGAAACACCAGAACTAATTTCATCGAACTGCTGAGTGGGCAGTCTTTGTTTCTAAAGCCAATGTTTTAACAATAGATCAGTTTGAAAAATTAATTTGTGTTTATAATTGTTACTAAACTATTCTACAATTATGGATATGCTCTTTTGGTAATCAGAAGACATTGTTCTTATGCTTGAGAAAATTTTTAATTGTTATTTTAATTTATTAATAAAATATTCATTATTGTCGTTTATACTTCATATACTTCATTTTAATTCATATACTTCATTTTATTTGAAGTATACTTCATATATATTCCATTACAATACATGCTTTGACTGAATTGTATTGATTTATATATTCTTCAAACAAAATTGAAAATGCGAAAATAAATATACTGCTACTCACATTTCCCAAGCAGCGATGACATCGTAGAGGTAGTGGTGGGCCCGCACGTGTTCCTCTCCATCAGGTCGACTCTGATAGAGTGCCCAGCCCTCCAGGGAGCTAAGGCCTAGCCTTTCTGCCAACTTGGCGGCTGCATCACTCGCAGTGTCAGTAGGATGCACATCAATTGCTTTAGTTCTGCCATCCAGGAAAAAGAATCTACATACTATTGTACCCAGCTTTTTCATGGCCTAAAAATTTAAACATAGTTTAAGTGTTAAAGACAAAATAATGAATACTTATATTTTTAGAGAGACTATTAGAGTGATATGCTTATTATTTTGCAAAATAGCCACCTCAAACAGTAAATTAAAATAACAGTCAATATTTTAACTTTCAAATAGCCATGATAAACAGCAGTATTTTAAGAAAAACAATTTATTGTACATTCATTGTTCTAAACAGAAATAAAGAAATTAACTGGAAAAAGTATGACGAGAGGGGGATAAATAACTAAGAGATAATTTTCAAGAGCCTCCATGAGTGGACAAATAATACGATTTCAAAATTAATATAGTCATTTTCATATACTTTGTTAATAATATTTATAAATTTCTCTCAGTTAATTTAATTTATTGTTCATTTATTTACTGTTTTCACTCATAAAATATTGCAATGGAAACATTTAAATATAATGGTAGTGATAAACAAAAGCTTTCATCAATCTATTCTAATTTTGAAATTACTGATTTTCCGCCTTAAACAATTTGTTTTCCCGATTAATAACGTTGATATTCATAAGTAATAATTTAGTTTTCATAAAAAAATAAGAAACAATAGTTAACCTCTCAATGAGACATAGAGAAGATTTTATTTAAATTAGAAAGTAGAATATAAACAGACTATTCAATAATTTTCCAATGGTTAGCCAGAATAAACATTATATGTGACAAGCATTAAAGGACAAAATATAAAAGATTGAAAAACCACCTGCCTAAAAGAATAAATTAGCCGACAAAAATCCAGATTAATCATTACAAATGCAGCTACATTTAAAGGCACAGCTTTAGATCGGACAGTATATGCATTTTGATTGTGAAACTTTTATCTAAAAATCTTTATGTAAAGAAGTACGAGGCTATATTACAACAAAGATATTTTCTCTCACACATTATCCTAACCTTTCTTTCAATAGCAGTAAAGTAAAATGGCAGTCTTTAAAACAACTGTTGAAACAAAAATGTTTTAAGCTCAGATTTTTTAGTACTTTTTATTTTGTCCAAGCAGTACATAAATAAAACACCAGAACAAAGTCCCTTTTTAATGAACACATAATGTAATAACCCCTAATTATATGTTTCTCAATATTAAAAATAGGCACTGAACAAAATTAAATATAGAAGAATGCATGGGTATCCTTGGAATTAAGTTGACAAAAGACCTTCGTTAAAGATTCAAAACGTAGTAGTAAGAAGAAGCTTACTTACAGCTATTTCAACTTTTGAAGGAGGATGTTGACGGCATGACACTTTGGTGTTCTTACAGTTATCCAGGCACCACTGGACATACTGGCGTAGCTTGCCTTCGGTTAGCAAGTTCTTTTTCAGGAAACAAACAAAATACTGAAAAAGAGAGAGAAGCATTTATTTGCTAACCACTTTTTTTTAAATTAATAGAATACACTTGATATTTTCATCACATACAAGAATGTGTTACAACAATTCTATAAGCATATTGTGTTTAAATAGTTATACAAAATTATATTACTGTGTACAAAAAGATATAGTATTATTCAAGTCTCACTGAGGCAAAATCAGTCGATTGCACTAATGTGCATACCATGACATCCTGGAGAAGGAATGGAAGTAAAACACGCTGTGTTTTTTACTGTACAATTGAAGGACATACTGTACATTGTTTAGTACAGAAAATTATCACAAACCTACCCAGTTTTTCATTCCATAGAATGAAAAGTGATTACATAGAAGTTGTGGTGAGAAATTTAACTATCTAAATGAGGAGCAATCTTGTTAAGTATATAAGAGAACGTTTCAGGTGTCACACACATATAGGAATGCAATCATTCAAAGTCATTTTTTTAATCCAATAAAAAGGTGATTATATTCCCCTAGCCACTACATTTTTTGTTAATTTTGTACACTGAAAATTGCCTACTATAGAGATTACCAATTATCTACCACTTAGTCACCGCAGACATTTCATCACTATCTTCACTCGGGTCACAACATAGCAAACAAAATAACTTTGAGGATGAAAACCAATCACACTTCAGCAGTCTAAGCAGCGTACGGAACCTCCTCACTGTGTGCTGTCGACATCAACTGAGAGCTAACTAGTTGCATCGATCACAACCCTCTTGTTCTATTTGTACCTTAAGAGTAAATAACTAAGTACGTTTTTTTCAGTAAAATACATATTTTTAACTACAAACAAATTGTATGATAAAAGCATTATTGAAATCATCAATTGGCAAAAGTTTTACTACCTTGAACAGGTTTTTCGAAGGCTGAAATGCAACGACAGCAAGGCACAGCAGAAGCCAAACTCTTTCTGTTGCCTCGGGGCTGGGATTATTGGTGGTTTGACGCATGCACTGAACATAAATTTCATCTCTCATTTCCTCCCTCTCTAACCCTGCACCTATGATGGTCTGTATAGCCTGGGACTCCTGCTCTGGCTTCAGCACCTCTGCTCTCATATACTTGCACAGCTCCTGCACAATAAGAACATTACTTTAGATGATGCTGAGAGTAAAATACAATAAATCTTTGTAGCCCACCGTCTCCATAACTCAAATTGTTCCAACTATCTCACTTATATGAATGAACATCCATAAAGGTAAATTTTCTGATACTTTACCAACATATATATTTTTTTCTTTCTTCAGTTTGTAGTACTGTTAGTTTTGTACTTGAGTATCTGAGTGTAAACATTACCCTGAAATGAACATTAAATACTGGTAACTAAATCTACTAATTCCATAGAAGCATTCAGCTAAATAGTAAGCAAATTATTTATCTTTTATCAGCTAGAATTATAACTACGGGAATTAGAACAGTATTTTTGTGTTTATTTTTGCCATTTAGCACATGTGACATCATTGGAGATGTGTGCCTTCTTTTTGTAGGTACTGTGGTTTTTGTGTGAATAGTTTCATGTGTGCTATAGTTACTTAGCAGTATAATGTTATTTATTTTGCATTTTGCTGCAGAATAAGGTTAACCCTTATAAAATCAGCGTTGTTTGCCCGAACTAACGTCCCTTGCTATCAACTTCTAGCAGAAAAAACAAAATGCAACCATTATCGACTTCTAGTGGGGTATCTAAATATAGGTATTTATCTCTTAATTCACATTATACCATTAAATGTTGAAAGAGACAAGATTAATGTTCAAAAACCCAACATTTGGGTAATGTTAAACTAATACACCCAAGTGGGGTATCAAATTAAAGGTATTACTTTCTCTTAATTACTAATATGCCATTACATTTTAGAAAATACTATGTTTATGAGCTACACTGCCCCAAAAACCAAAATTCATAGTCATCCTGCTTAAGAATCCTGGCTAGGGCGAAGGCCGATCTTCATCACGAGATGACATGCCCAGATCCACAAATGGAACTGTAGCAGAGTGCCTTGATGAGGCCACAGGCCGAACTTTCCACAAAGCGGGTTCCACAAAGCGTCTAAAGGAAAACGCGGAAGACCTCCGAAACGAAATTGTATTAATAACCTACAAGGTGGGGCAACAACAAACGATCCTCAGGATCCTCTGGGAGATATGGATGCTATCTCTTCAATTTGCAAAATTCAATTGAGCGATGCTCAGTCTACCGGTACTCTTATATAAAATATGTGTAACATAGAGGCAAACTTTCACTTTGTAAGCAAGTTAGCCAAATATGATTAAGATTGGTAAAAAATGAACTTCACTATTCCAATAATTTAATTTTTTATTAATGCATCCTTTCGTCGCCAAAGACAACATCATCAGATTGTTGTTGTCTAATGATGTTGTCTTTGGCAACAAAAGGCCTCAATAATATAAAATCAAATTATTGGAATAGTAAAATTTATTTTTTACAAATTATAATGCTGTATTTCCAATAAGAAGAGCTATGATGATTTATTATTATTGTTGAACTTACAACTGTTGGTAAACTAATGTTGCCTAATAAGTACTTCATAGTGATTTACTGAGTTTCTTCTTGTGTGGGGCTTTGTAGTTTTTAATAGACATCTTGAATTTGTGATTGAATTGTATTTGCTAGAAATTGGTGTAAGTAATTGGAAATTAATAAACAGTAAAAGGTAGCGTTTTTTCAAGCATTATATTACAATAGGAACATCACTAGCACTATGTTACTCCATGATCAAAAATATAACTGTCATCCATCCAAAAGAAATTATTTTACTATTATTATTCTCGCTACAGTGACAGGCTAGACGGCTCACACGCAATTTCACTCATAAAAACATATTCTTAAACACAAATATCACAATAAAAAGCAAATTAGTTAAAGCAAAATCTTCAGCATAATTTTTTCTTAATTAATATAACATGGTGGACACTACACAATTAGTTTGAAAATTATTGCCTACTTATTTTAAGTTTGACAGTAAATTAAAACTGAGAGTTTTGTCATTTTTTTTAAACTGAGAGGGTCGCCGGAACCAAAGTTATTCAATTCAGACTATAATGTCAGGCACCTTTTTAAGAAGCCATTGGTCGAGGGAGCAGATGTGTCTTTAAGGTTCATCGATGTAATCGATGATGAGGTTTGATGTCAATTTGGGAATAACAGTAACTCAAGTAGTGGCAGTATACACATGCTCACGAGGTTCCACTTTATGATGATACAACCTTACGCCTTACTCCTACAGTTTTAATTTGGTGAAGTGAATCAACAGTCAACTTCTGGTCCCCTAGTTTAATTCTGAAGGTGCCCCTTTTTCCTGTACTTTGCTTACCCCTTAAACCGGCCCTGTATGTGTCCTGGACTTCCCGCCAATTACTGGTTTAATGCTTAGTGTGTGATTGTTTTCGTACTTTACCTTGTGTTATGAGGTTCAGTGGTAGAGAAAACTTATTAGGCCTAACTCTGCCTTTTCAATAAAGGCATATTTCATTCATTTTATTATGTGACTTGTGAGGTGTATTGGTTTTTAATTTTTATTATTCATTAGATAGTGTTCAGAAATGGCGCATCAAAGTCCCAGCACATCTCGTGATTTTCAGCAGTGAACTTGTGAAGTTATTATAATTGACGAAACTGTTTCTTGAATTGCTTACCCTAAAGACTGAGCAGGCCACGTTGATGTTGTCTGGGTCATACATATGGACATGGGAATTTGGAATAGTGTTTCCTTTATAATAAGTCACCATTTCATACTTAGGCATGGTCTCAACTGACTTATTTTTTCTAGTAAGCGTTGCTATTATTGTTCCTGGAACAGAAATATGTTAAGTTATTTATTTGTGCGAGGATGAATACTTTACAATGAATGAAATTGCTGGAAAAAATATTTCTATCTACAAACTTACAATAGACAAATATTTAATAGAATAAGAGATATACCTTTGTGATAAGACTATGTTTTGATTTCACAAAGTGATATTTTATTAGTATATAGAAGAGATGTGACATTAGCAAACTTGCCTTAGAAGACAAGTAGCAAACAAGTTTTCAGTGCCACTGTCACTCCTCTCAGGTGTTGAAAGTCCTACTCACCTGAGGCTTTTGTCTTGCTGGGTAAGGTTGCTGATGTCCTATCTCTCCTAATATAATATCCTAAATATAATATAAGGCTCTTGCTAGCCAGTGGTTAGCAGTTTTGCTACAAATATGGGGGTCAAAGTTTCAAATCCAGGAAAATCCACATAAAATTTGTTAAGAGGTTTGGACCATTGTTCCTTAAAACGTTTTTGACCAAGTAAAAATGCCACTAGCGTAGATAGAAAAAAGAAAATACAAACTTATTTCTGGCCTAGCTCCCTTTAACCTAATTGTGGCATTTTAGTATTTTTGTCTATATTCAATTACTCCCATACCTGCCCAAATTATTAAACATTAGCTCATTATATATCTTAATATTGGTGAAATATAAAATTAATTTTTTTTATTTAATTTCTTTTTAATTTTGAGTAAATTAATTATTCATTTTGTTTTATTAGCCTCCAGAACTGTTATATTATAGAAATAATACTGGTTAAATTACCTTTTTTCCTGTCAACAGTTCTTCAAACATAATCTGCTATGTACATTTCGAAGCATAGAGCTAATATTGCTTCGTATATAATAATATAATATACACATATTATAATAATAAATTATAATATTATAATAATATTATAATAAATAATATACACCAAACATTCAGTTGGTGTCTATCGCCGGCCGGCAAATGTGCTATTTTAATATGTTTAAATGTTTAAATATTTTAAATGTTTTTAGTGTAATGTAAATAGTGACGTTTTTGGAAAGCCTGATGATGAAGCTCTATGCTTCGAAATGTACATAGCAGATTATGTTTGAAGAACTGTTGACAGGAAAAAAGGTAATTTAACCAGTGTTATTTCTATAAATTAATTAACTGAACATTATTATAGTTAAAACAAGATTACTTTTTTTAATCAGCAATATTGTTTTTAAAACTAACTAATACTTTGTATTTTTGTACACGTACAGTGGTACTACTTGTAACTAGCTAAAATGTTATTATTTTTACCTTCAGGAGTTCTTTCATGGGAATTGAAATACTTTTGAGCATATTCCACAATGTCATGATAGGCTTCTTGCAGTGGGTCTAAATTTTTCTCTTTGTGTTCTTCCATTTCTTGTAATTTCTTCTCTACCCTGAATTTACGCCGTTGTTCCCTCTCAGGATCTTCTAAATTGTATTTCCAAGAATATGATGACTGGACACCCTATTAATGTACAGTTAAATTAACATTTTTATTACATATAATTGAAGTAACTAAAATATTAACAACACCTAAAATTAATGGTAATCAAATAATTTACAACTAAATAGATTTTATTCCGTTACTATCATCTGGAATCTTAGGATCTTTACCTAAACAATTCAAAAAACTTAGCCATATGCTCCAAACTTGAATTCAGAATCTGGTTAACTTAATAAAGAAAAGATTCTTTAACTTTCTTTGGAAGATGTTCTATAATGTTAAAAATATACTGTTATTTTGAAATCAAAACTAATTAGATTATCTTATCCTTAAATTTAATTATCAGAAAAGAATAATGTTTTAAGTTTTAAAATTCTTTCAATTTAATTAAATTAGAATGTTTCTAATTCTGCCTACTTTAAACTATCACTCTATGAGATATAATTTCATGTTTCTATTACACTGTTAAATGGTCACAACTTCGTCAGATTATTATTACTGGGAACACAATTTTTACAAGACAATCTGTTCAAACCGATAGTGACCATCAAATTCATCATTTTATGCCATACTTACTCCTGAAACATTAGAAGTGCGTGAGCTGGGCCGGCTGTGACGAGGTGAGCTCACTGGAGGGGAACCAGTAGCCCTCTGTACTCTCTCGATGTTGGGAGACTTGGGCCGCAGTTTGTGAGGAGGTGCCGGCAGTGGAGGAGGTGAGCTATTCTCATCATCCCTGGGTAATACTGACTCATAAATGGGCTCTTGTGTGCCATTTGCATCTGTTACAGGGGGTGGAGGAGGAGGTTCTGTGGGCTCAGGCAGTGATGGAGCCTTTAGCTTAGTAGTGGCTGTTCGACTGAGATCAAGATTGTTTGGTGCAATATTGGGCCCTCCACCAACTGAATTTATACCTTCCAATTCTTGTTGAATCACTGACTCCAGCTGAAATATTAAAAGAGCAATTTGGGCATTTGTTGTTTTACTTGAATTGTTGCTAACATATCTTTGCATCTACACAGTTAATCTCGAATGTATGATGAATTCATGAGGACTCATAGTAAAATTCCCTTTTCCCAAGCTTTGAACCTATCCCCAAAGGTACTTATTTCAAAATTGGTCTCTCACATTGTTATAGCAAAAAGAGTTATCAAAATGTAAGAAAGTGTATGTAGTAGGAGTGTGCGAGTAGCTCGAATTTCAAGTTTTTTTTAAACTCAAACTTGACTCGAGCTTTAAAAAAAACTCAAAAAAATCGAGTCTAGCTATGCCACATTAATCTTTGAGCGTAAAACGGTATAATCAAGATAAATATCCCATTTTTAAAACAGATTATAAAGATACATTTTATGTAGGCTACTGTATTTAAAATAAATTCATAATATCGTAACCATAGAGATGTTCTTGCGATGTATTCGTGATTAACGCACATCATTCTCGATGGTACGGCCACGGCGATTATGGCGAGAAGTAGTTGCGTTATTTATAAAGAAGGCAAGTCCAAATAAGATGTTCCAAATAATCGTCACTAGTTATTGATACATAACGTGATAACTGGTAATGGTAACAAAGAATCAGTTATTGAACCGTATCAGAACTTCGTTACATAACCTTGCCATTATTTGAAACTAACTGTTGCATTTATTTTCTGGATCGTCTTTTATAAGTTTATGACTAAAATTACTCCAAGACTGTTAATATCGGACAAATTTAATTAAATCACGTTCAATCTGAAACAGAAACTACGCATGAAATGTAAACTATTTAAATAATATGTAATAATTTGAGACAGAATGTCTGTAACAGTTTCGTTCCATCACCGTGACTAATAAAATAATGAAATACCTATTACTGTAGCTGCACAGTCACAGTATATCGTCGACTCATCTAGTCGTAATATAAATACTGCTATAGATTTGGATTTGTCAACCCAATCATTTTGTTTTGATATTTGGTTGGCACATCGTAGTACGACCACAATGATAACGAAAACAGGTTAACCAGTTGGCAGTTGCTATCGCCAGTTATTGATATTTACTTATTGTAATTATCTTATTGATAATTAATTCTATTTGTTTCTGTTAGTGAAAATAAAAACATTTTTTAATTTATGCACTTTCTAGACACCTCACTAACCTTGACTTTTTTATCACCGGTGGGTAGAATGAGGTATATATTTTATGAGAAAACACTTTTTACTCCGTGGAAATAAAGTTTTATAAAAAAGATCTAAAATGTTAAGATTTAAAATGTTATTTTTTTAGATTTATCTCCCTTATTTGTCGTGATTTTTTAAAAACTAAGATGTAGTTTTTCGTGCTGGACACAATTTGTGGTATTTATGGAGTTTCTTCCCACTAAACATTAATTGGAAAATTTTACTTGAAATGGGCATAGAATTGGCTGTATTTTCATGAGATATGCTTTTTATTCTGCGGAAATCACATATTTAACCAAAAAAATTCAAAAAAACCAATGTCACAACTTTTAGTATGTCTGTCATATTTCCTTTAATTTCAGTGGTATTTAATCATCTTTTTTTATTTTAGTATATTACAATTATTTCCTGAGGGATAATGGAAAACCTACTTTCGTGGCAAAAGAGAATATCAGCCACTTTGCGATAATTTAAACAACAACTCTTAATCACAAAAACTGAATGCACCTATATTCCCACCGGAGGGATGGCCGGCAGAAATATCAATATGAACATTTTTTAACTTTTACTCCATAGTGAATTAGTGATGGAGCTACATATAAGATAACGTTATTAAAAGTTATGTAGGGTATGTTGCAAGGAATATTAAATTTATATTTAATCAAAGTTCAGTGTTCCAATTATTTCATAGATTCTAAAAAAATTAATTTATTAACTATTCAACTCGATTAAAAAAATACTTGACTCGAAAAAAACTCCAACTCAAAATTATGTCCAAGTACTCGACTCAACTTCTAAAATTGCTACTCGCACACGCCTAGTATGTAGCTAGCTGTTATGTATAATTGTTCTTTTTTACTCCACTTTTCAAGAAGCCATTTTTTGGAGGAAAATGTATATAATGATGATACAGAATTAGAAACAGCCACAACAAAAATTAAAAAGGGAATTTAACATAGGGGTGTGCGAGTAATGATTTTTGAGTTCGAGCCGCGTTGAGTACAGAGTAGTTGGAATTTTTTTCAATACCGAGTATTTACAGAAGGATTTCCTGTTCACCCAACAACAGTAAAAGCCAGACACCATCCTAAGCCTATGTTAAGTTTTGCCAGATTCTAAATATATACATCTAAACTGAACACAATAATTTTGATTTGTTGTTTGTAACTGTAACATTTGATAAATAAAACTTTTTACTTCCTGCAACATTTTTATGTGGCATTATTTTGTTTAATCTTTTTCCTTTTTTCATAACTAATATGATGTGAGAAAGTATATTATTAATTGAAACAACGCGGATTATAAAGATTTAATCTGCTCACTCATATCACAAATCAGATTTTCTATAAAAGCCAATTATACTGTTTCACAGCCGGCCGATATGTTTATCTGGTGGTTCAGTTCAAAATGTATTGCGAAAACGTAGCGAAGCTTGTTGGCAAAAGCTGCATCCTACCAATCTGATGCTAAAATTCAGGCGTCATCGCCAAATGCAGTCATTTACTTTCAGAATTGCTTCCTCTCAACAAAAAATTGTTTGTGTACATGCCAAGAAAAGTGGATCTGTATTCTGTGGGTATTTGATTCAGTAATATCAAGGTAATAACTAACTGGAAATAAGCTGAGCATTATATAATCAAATTTGTAAATCTGGATGACAAAGACCTTAGTTCAATCGATTGAAATAATAACTAAGCAGGTGTACTAAAAATAAATTTTAAAGTTAAACATTTTTAAATTTAAAAAGTTAAATTTAAATTAAAAAGAAATTCATAAAAACCTGGTGTAATCGAATGAAAACCATAGACGTAGTCGGCTAATATAATAGGTCTAATCGATATTGGCGACGAGATGCAGTCTGAAATATCAGCTAAGTGCCAACTAGTGACACAATGAAGATTGTGGGCAGCTAAATTATAAACTTATGAATAAAAAATGAGACGTTTGATAAGGCTTCGGTTCAATAAAAATTATTTTCCGAATCTCTAAATTCGTTGTACTTTGTTTAGAAAAGGTCTTCCTACATGTTTCTCTCTCACTTGGATTGATTCATGATTGTTTTACAGTTTACATCGACATCAACGTCAATGTAAACAGAGAACCGTTCAGTGAGTTTACGAATCAAAATTATCATACTTTACCGCCATTTACACTCCAACTTTGTTATTGTCCAACTTAGTCAGAAAACCGTTCAACAATTTGACAGGAAAACATATCGTATGCCTGAATGTTACACACAGTTTTGACGATCTAAGGTGTTTATGGAATAATAATTAATAGACTTTTGCCAAGGATATATATATATATCTATTTTTATTTGACATAAAATAAATCAATAATGTTATGTTACTCACTGATAAAACGCCATATTTCATATGATATGATACATTATTTTCTTACGTCAAATCATTGGACGATTCCCTGCTCAGATTAAAAAACAAAATAGGCCTCAATCGACTCTTGGGAAATATATGATAATTTCAGTTCCGAAAAGGTTTATCGTGGTTACCGAAAAAAAGTCCATCTTGGTACGTATACTACAACCAAGATGGACTTTCACCTTGAAAAGATGGGAAGTTCGATTCTTGGGATGTAAAGTGACCCGTTCTCGGAACCCTTTTGATTGAGCGATATTATTGATATGAACAAAAATATGCATATTTTCCATGGCGTACAAACTATTACATTTGTATTGGTAACAGGTCTTTTTGAACATCTGGAACCGAATCTCTCAACCCCTTTCTTGGGTCATAAAGACAATAACCAACACTTCTGTTTTATTCACGCTATTTTAGGTTAGGATAGAAGTAACTAGTAGCCTCGGACAACCAACCTGTGTAATCGCTACTATGGTAACTATTTACCCAGCTCTGATGTTCACTTTGAACGAATCATAATGGACGAAATCGTTCACTACGTCGACTAGTTCATAATTACGTGTACTAAACTGATAACATATGATTAAGGGTAAAAT
Organism: Stictocephala bisonia; assembly: GCA_035578905.1. NCBI lineage: Eukaryota > Metazoa > Arthropoda > Insecta > Hemiptera > Membracidae > Stictocephala > Stictocephala bisonia. The sequence continues at coordinate 140,036 of JAQJVL010000214.1, read as the reverse complement.
AAAACACAAGGAAACGTACATTTATTATTCATAACTAATAAAATTGTTAACTCATAAAACTAAATTAAGATGTAAATCTGATATTTTGTGAAAAACAACTACTCGATCGAACTTAGAGTAGTTTTGGAAGCTTCGAGCCGAGTTCGAGTAGTAAAATACTCAATCAAATACTCAAAGTTTAAAGTACTCGCACACCCCTACATACTATATCTACATATGGATTTATAAACTAAGGCAGTATCACGAAAAATGCCTAGTAATTATGCAGAAAAAGGAGTATTTTTTAAAAACAGTGATGATGGTTACTGTAAGACAAGGAATGAGGATTTTATGTACTGATCATATTCTTAAGTATGCAGTGAAATGAAATAAAATTTGGCTTGAATTTGTAACGATTGACGAGATGTGGGCTAAAAAGTCATCTCTTAGGTAACTATTAAAGAGTAAAGCAGTGGCAAATAGTAAACATGGACCCTCCCATTAAAAAATGTTTGAAGCCCTGAATAATATTTTTGAAGTAATACACAACATTCTAAATTGTTCATTCATTTCTTTGTTTGGTTTTTAAAGAAAAACTTCTTGCCATAATAATGCTGAATTAATTAATATATGAAATGCACTTTTAAATAATGAAATTATTCTACCTAACCCTATTTAAATGTCACTTCTGAATAATTTATTAAATAACTTGTTCTGGCTCTGTCAACAAGTCAGTTACTGTAATTGCTTCCACAATTTTTACTGAAAGAATGAAAAGTTGTTGAATTGTATTTAATAAAGGAAAATTCAAAGACATAAATCCATATACAAATTACATTACTGAAGCTTAAATAACTCTGGGTTTCATCCCTTCAATCAGTCTTTATAAAATATTTTTTCACAAATGACTAACAAAATAAATTTACCTCAACATCCAAATCTGTGACAAGCTCATTCATTCGCTCTCCGATTTCATCAATAATGTGGTTGCGGCCAGTTTGTACATCTGAGAGGAAAGCAAACAAGTTGTCAAGGTCAACCGACTCGCCTGGAGCTTGAGTCTCCAAGAGTTTAGAGTTCAACTGTTCGGCAATGTGTGACAGTGCGGCAATTTCTTGCTGGGCAACTCTGAAAATGGATTAACTGTAAAGATGTATTTTTAGAATTTTTTAGCATGTTTTTCAATAATAAAACCACTATTCAAGGCACCCAACATTTCAACATAAATTCATGTTTAAAAAAATGAATACATGCTCTGAAAAATGAAAATAGTTCAAATTTCAACAGTATAACCAGGCTGTCAACTAAGTTTGGAATGTTTTGGTTATCTTTGAATTCAGCTGTATTTTTTCTATACACCCGCCCTTTTTTGTATTTACAAAAAGATTTTCCAAGATATCAGGTCACATAAAAATACATTTTTGTGTTGAAAGTGTAATATTATATTATTATACAACAGCTAGGTTTATTTTAAGTAAAATAATACAAAATACAAGTAGATTTATATACTTTTACTATTTTTTATGAATTTTCAAAAAATGTCTACAAATGTGTAAAAAATGACCTGCCGGTATAGAAAATCTAATGGCTGGTTCAAGGTTAAAGTCCAATGCCATTGTTTAAAAGATAACATAAGAAAATATACACATTAACCAAAATTAGTATATTCTTATAACATACTTCAGTCATCCTTAAATAATGTTGCCGGTTTTCTTGTTCAGCATGTAATTCTCACAAAAGCCTCTGATAGGAAAACTTTCCAGAATCTAAGACCTATATTCTCTATGTTCTATGTTCTAGACCACGTTCTATGTTTTCTCAAATAACTGGTCCATCTAACAGACCACAACAGTATAGTACAATTTTTATAACCCTACACTCGGCCTTGCACTACTAACCTAAGAATAAGAATAACTTTATTGTCATAATAAATACATTCTTTTACAACTAGCATAGCTAGTACAGAACATATGACATTGTCAAGTTGCCTTAAAACTAAATTATTATGCTAAAATGAATATATCAAAATGACAAATGTGTTAAATAAAACAGAAAGGAATTATTTCCTAGTGCTACAGCCTAATCATTAAAAAATCCTTCCACTGAATAATAGATTTTCTCCGTAAGGAAACTTTTCAATTTATGTTTAAAGCTGTTTTCCTTAATTTTATATCTTTTAAATTATTTGGGAGTTTATTATACAGTTTTTTTCCCATATATTGAGGGGTTTTTTGAACTAATGTCAACCGATGTCTTGGATACTGGAAATTTTGATGAAATCTCGTTTCATAGTGATGTTTATGTTGTGCTTTCATTAACTGCTCTAAATTATTTTTCACTAAAATCAAGCATCTTAATATATAAAGGCATGGAACGGTCAGTAGTTCGAACTGTTTGAAAAATGGTTTACATGATTTTTTTCTAGAAGAAAAAGTCATGATTCTAATATATTACTTTTGGATTTTAAATATTTTACTTGCATGAGGTGATGTACCCCAAAATTCAATACCGTAAGTTATAACTGGTAAAAAAAGGCCATAATATATCATAAGCCTGGTTTTAGAATCAACAATTTCACGAAGGACTATCATTTGAAAACATAAAGAATTTAATTTTTTACATATTTTACTGACAAAAGTTTTCCAATTAAGGTTTGAATCAATTTCTATTCCTAAAAAGTTAACTGAAGAGTTAATTGGTATTGGGTCACCATTGCCTATAGTTTGTTAGTATGCTCTATGACTATTAACCCTTAAGTGTTATGCAACGGTCTACAGACCGCTAGGGAATTTTTTTAATCTGTAATTCCCATTCCTAGCACCATGGCGCTACCTCCACCCCAGTACCTTCCTACCTCAAGGAGAAGATGATTTAGTGCCATCTGTGTTTTTGTTCAGAGAGTTGCGTCATTGCATTTTAATATAAAAGCAGTCCCACGGACGTGGCATAGTACTTGAGTTGTGGAAGCGGTCTCATAAACGTTGCATAGTATTTATGTTTGTTTACGTTTATGCATGCTTTGCGGTCTAGTAGACGTGGCATAGTGTTTGTGTTGCGTAGTTCATTGCAAGTTAGAAAGAAAACTATCGTCATTGTTCCATCTTCAACAATAGAAAATAAGGCTGGGCCATCTGGCACTAATACGTTTTCATTAAAAAGCGAAGACTTAGTGAGTCAGTGTTACCATTAAGTGACGATTTAACCGATTTTGTACGTAGCACATTGTACGACGACAATGATGAATGTAAAGTGTGTGGTAAAGCAATTTGCTTAGAGTTATCAAGAAAATTGTGTGCTTTGTGAGCCCCAGAATAAATTGTGTTCAGCAAAGGAGACACCAAAACCAGTTATGTGAGTTTTATTATTTACTGACACTTTACTATGAATTTTTATGTTACCGTAGTTGAAGTAATTGATTATACTTTTATTTATATTCTAACGTTTTAGGTTGTTATGTAGGGTAATCATTTAATTTTTTTTTAAATTCTTATCTTGTTATAAATCATTGGACATTAAAACTAATTTTATTTTTATACTTATGGTTAGTTTTTAAATGAAACGAAAATAAATTTATTCCCCAAACCTTATTCGATTTGATGTAAGTACACAGTTTATTTTGCCTTATACTGTAGCTACAGTTTTTTGCATTTTTATTATTTTTCCATAACATGTAAAAATGCCACTTCATCCATGTTTATTTAGTTATAATATATTTACTAATAATAAATTTTAATCTATAAAAATGTGCTGTTTCAAACAAAAATTTAACTTTTCATCTATGTTTATGTAGTTATAATATATTTACTAATAAATAATGTTTATCTATAAAAACAAACTGTTTCAACTATCATTCATTCATTATATATATATATATATATATATATATATATATATATATATATATATATATATATATATATATATATATATATAAAAGACAGTAAAAATAAATAAATCATCTAGTTAATATCATAGAATTTTAAATAGTCTTTAAAATAAGTCGTTATTATTTAGCGTCTGATAGACCATTGCATAGTAAAGGTGTTAATTATATATATATATATATATGGTAATTTGATATAAAAGTACTATAAATTTGACAAACAAAAATAAGGTTTTGTATTGATATTTTACTTAATATTTATCGCAACTATAAAGGTTAGTTTATAATCAACAAATAACTCCATAGGCCAACAATTTATATTTATGTCTTGTATTTTTTATAATTTTTTTTCATAACAAAATACATGTTTTACATATAAACAGTTTTAATTTTTTAAATATAATCTTTTAAACTTACTCATTAAAAAGCAATGAAATTATTTAGAAATAAGTATTTTATCTAGAACAGTAGTTATTGTTGCTGATTTCTAACTTTAAGTCCTCCTTAATTGCATTTTAAATTAGCGGTCTGACAGACCAATGGATAGCTCAAGCGTGACTTGTTCCATGCATAGCACTTAAGGGTTAAATCGATGACCACTTATGAAAAATACAACATAACTTTATTGATTTAAATGTCTAACATTGAAACCTAAAACATTCTAATGTATTGCTGTCTCACCCTCTCTCCAAGTCACTCACTCCTTGGAATTGTGAGCTTGCACAGAAGACAATTTTTAAAATACTTTAAAACTGCTTCATTAGCTTATAGAATATATAACTCACTTCACTGAATTGTAATAGCTTGCTCTACATTGTATTAAGATACGTGGATTTTTTTATGTATTTCAACACCAGTAACACTTTTTATTGACTATTCAAATGTTGTTATGAGACAACGGTCCAAACCCGTCAAACTAAATTTAGTCGGACCTCCCAGATTTTGAACCTGCAACTCCCTGCATTGAAGTCAGGAGTGATAACCGCTAGGCTAACAAGATGCCCAAATTTTTGTATGATTGTATATGCAAATTATATAATTTATACTATGCAAAGGATAAGCTGATTGAAAGTTAAAGATTTTGAAAAATAGAGGCCACCATTTGGACGTTTGAATAATGTATAATTATTTTCTCATCTATAACAATTTTTTATTTTAAATTTTCATTCACAGCACTCTAAATACTGAAATGACATCCTAGAAAAACGTTTAACTGTAAAGCAAGTCATACTAATAATGGACCAGAAATATATGCTATGGCCGGGTAAATATTCTAAGTTTGAAAATCAACGTAAGAGTAATTTTGTTTAACTTACTTTGACAACTCAATATTATCTAAAAATAATATTTCTTATGGCCTAGTGCCTGCAAAAATGTGTTAACATTAGCTGCTAACAAAACACACCTTTCACTTTCCTCTAAGGCTTTTTTATCATCTTCTGCTTTCTTCCTCATCTCCTCCTCTCTCAACCGCCTCTCTTCCTCCATCTTTTCTCTTTTTCTCATTTCCTCCTCAACTCGGCGCATCTCCCTCAAAGCAGCTGCAACCTGTAATTGAGGTATTGAACTGAATGGCAGTTGAGACTAGAGTAATGATTGTATGCTATTTGAAGATGTCATACAGAAAATATCATTTTCAAGCATTATTCAACAGGTAGAAACATATTTTATTGAAATGAGATAGTACATATTATTAAATTTTTTTAGATCTCCTAGTTATTATTTCTTAAAATGCTCAAATTATGACTAATTTATATCTGCTATAAAGCTGGCAATAATTGTATATCTATTCTAAAAAACTATTCTAGTTTTTTTTAAATGCTAGACTTCATTTCGGAAATAATTAGGTAATTACAAAAATTAATTATGGAAGCCATTAACTATACAGAAACTGCTTAATTTTATGTTTAAGCGTATATTAGTCACTACTAACCATAGATCTGATTTCAAGGCATACGATTTGCAGATTGAATTGTAAATTCAAACAAAACTTTTATTAAACTTACAACTCAGATGTGTGATTTAAAATCAATTAAATCAAATTACACTTGATCAATAAAAGAATTTGTGTTTTAAAATTTTGAATAATTAAAGACAAATTATTTTTAGATGAAAATATGTTTCATAGAACAGTGCCAACCAGGTTTTCTCGATTAGATGAATTAATTCTTACCTCTCTGGCAAACACCCCTCGAAGATGTGATTGAATTACAATTGTAGCTCTTCTTTTCTTTAGGAATAACAATCTTTGTTTCCATCCTCGGTATGCATGTTGAATCTTAAGTGTAGCATCTCTAATTTGTTTATAATCTGTAAAAATTTAATTTATAAGTTACATACATTTTATTTTTAGTAAGCTGTTGAGAAATTTCCCATCTCCAATAACTTTATTATTCTTAAGGTTTGAAAGTAGGTATTAATTTGTCATGAAAATATCTTAATACATTAGCAAGTTTTAGCTTTATATCTAATCTGTTCTATAACTATACAAACAAGTCCTGCAAACCACAGTCACTTGAATCGCACCCTTAAAGTTAATAGTTTGAATTGTAATATAAAATTTTTCTTTTCAATTTTTAATGAATTATCTATTCCTCTATTTTAAAAAAACTGAAGTTGAATTTTCTTTGAGAATAGTAGTAGGGATTTGCCGATCCTGACACAGTGAAAATTTAGGTTGATAGTTTTTCGATTCCCAGTCACTGCGTAGTTATCCCTACTACTTTATTCAATTAGACCAGGGGAAAGGGACAAATAAGTTGACCCTTTTCAAAATTTGTATTACAATCTAATGGTTTTGTATTACAGATATTGATTATGATCAAATGGATCCTACAGTACTAAGTATCTAAAACATGTAACTCAAATACAATGCTGTGTTTTAAACAACTATGATATACTAATCATTAGGTCTGGTCTACTGTACAAAGTTTGTGCTTTCTGCTATTTTAATGTAGCAAGCTGTACTTGTAGTTTACACTTCAATTTTATTTCTACACACCTTTTCTCACATTGTATCCCCTCCAATTTCTTTGGATCATCAAAGCCTTTTGATAAGTTATTTGGTTACGACTGTCCTCCAAAGGTTCATGTGCACAGCCTCTTAGAAAAACTTTGGTTTTACCGATTTGCCACTGTTTCTGGTTTATTTGGTACTGCTTCATTATTATCCTGGAAATTATGATTAAAATTAGTAGATTAATTAGAATATATGAATTTTTACAGTGGTGAAAGTGTTTATTGTCATCTATTCATGTACGTTCATAAATTAATTACGTAATGCCTAAAGGGAGGGGGAGGTTATGGCAGCAATATACACCATTTCGGGGGAGGGTGGGGGGTTTCTACTTAGTGTTAGGTAACTATTAAACCTCAACAATTTATTTGAATTCATTCACAAAATTTGATCGTTTTTCCCCAAAGTATAAGATTTTAAAAAGATATATATTCTCTAATACAATAACTTAAACATAAATAAAAACTTTCATGAAAGTGGATGGCAAAAATTGGAAGGGGAGTTGGTGACAGCGTCACCTAATTTTTGAGGGGGTTTAGTATTACCGTTACAAGTTACAGAGAGGGGGGAGTCTAAAAAGGCCCATTTTAGTGTTACATAATTTAGGGACAGCCCTTTTGTAAATAATACTATACTTCTTTTAAGTGAAATGTTTTTGTTTTTTTTTGTTATTTAACAAAATATTTTTAAACTTAAAACATGTGTGATATCAGAGAATAAAACTCAAAAACTTACTTGATAGCTTCACGGGAACAAGCAGGCAGTCTCTGACGTGCAAGGCAACGGTATCTAGCAACAAAATCAGCAAAAGTAAGATGTACTGGGTAGCCCTCCTTACGGATACGAATGATGTCCAGCATGCCCAGATACTTGAGTTGATCCAGAACCAACTTCTCATTATAATCATTGGAAGACTTCTTCATGTTTGGCTTGATACACCTTACATACCTGTAATGTTGGAGTGAATGACTAGACAGGACATTTGACATATATTTACCAATAAACATTCTGTTTCATTTGTCTGTTAAGGGTTTCAGTATCTGATAGTCAATAAATTGAATGTTGTCCTTTTGTTGTAGGTTTGAGATTAGATGAATATTTTTATAGATTGCTATCAATGCGAATGAAAACAATATAACCAAAGTACAATAAAATAATTCACCAGAAAGCACAATAACGATTTTGACAGTTCTATATTTACACTAAAATTTCTATCTAACAATTTTGGCTATACTAAATGTATCAAACATTGCTTTCATATTAATTAAGTATAATTTTTTCCCTAATATATTCTTTTTATATTGATATCAAGTTGATTTATGCAAAAAAAGGTATTGAAGATTTATAGTTATGAAATAAACTAAACAGCTATAAATGTTTTCCTCTACCTACTTGAATCAATGTAGTACTCGCTGAGAAAGAAACAATTAAAATTTGTTCTGTGAATTGATTCTGTCATTGAGAATAGTATTATTTGTTTATTGTTACATTGTTGAGATTTATACTTTTTATTTTCTGCATATCTTTATATGGCTTGTTATGATGTAGTTTTATTTTCTTGCTATCATATGTGTTGTATTGTTTATTGTTATATTTAGAATGTTGTTTTCCTTTCCTTAATTTCAGTTATTTATTGTGCATTTCACTGGTATGGCACATCCAAAATTATATTGTTAAGGTTTAAAAGATTATGGTCAGATGGTGCATGAACTTACCTGTTTTTGTATATTTACAACTATTATATTATCCCGTAACCATTTTATTATATTAATATATATATATATATTATTTGATATATTGTCATATACATAAGCTGTTTTATAGCATTGATAAAATTAAATAAATAAAAGCTGGACAGTAGCCATTGTCAATATGAATTTGTACTCGTTATTGTGAATGAAGTTACTTTAGTACTTATATTACAGAGGGGAAACAAAAATGAATGACCAAAATACCAAGGGTTGGTGGCTTGAAGAACCTCCACCAGAGCCTGCAGCTGGTGTCTGAAGGTGTCACTGACGGTGGGTTTGCCCTTGGACGTGCCTCTTGCCATAGTACTTCCCATCTTGCTCACAGTAGACCCCAAAAGATCCTAGAAATGAAATGTAAGAATTTTACTATCATATTATTTATTCATCTAAAAATTGTGAATAAGTTCCACATTAAAAATTGATAATGATCAAGATGTCAATGTATTGATTTTGTAATACATCCGTTCTTATAAGTATACTAATTTTAAAAATACTTGAATAATATTGAGTAAAAGTATTTCTTTCGATTGAAGGAAAAGGTCTCACACATTTGTAATACTTAACATTTTCAAACATCTTCTAAATATTTATTTCCGTGAATCAGTCCCCATGAAATTTCTCAAGCTAAAAAGAAGATAATATATCTTGATTAGATTCATTTTAGAGCTTAAGGACCGAAGATGGTGGTGAAAACATTAGTAATGTTAAAATTTGCCTGTGCTCCCCCTAATGACCTTAAAACACAAAGTACAAATACATTACTATAGTATCCGTGGTGGGTGGATGGGAAGAAAAGAGAAATGACTTCTTCAGTCAAGTCATATCATCTTGCAAGTTTGATTTTTTTTATAGGTAGTGCCAAATAAACGCTTGGTTATCATACAATCAAAACCTAGACAACAGTATTTAAAATAATAAATAGATTTAATTTACCTTTAAATACATAAGACAATATTTTTATAGGTGGTCACTTGATTAATATAACCTTCAACACAAAGAGGAATTAACACGTCAGGGTGTCCAGTAAACCTCCTTTAACAAATTCCCTGACTTTTTCCTGACCGATCCGTGATTTCATAGAAAATTTCCCTGACCCCAAATCAACATAGTACTATTAAGTTAATATTACTATTTAACTTAACAGTAATATTATGTACCATCATACATTATGTTATTTACATCAATTACTATTATTAATAACCGAAATATCAACATTTCACAAATATATTATTATTGATAACCGTAATAATTAAATTCAAAATTATTACCTACAATAATTATTCTTTTTAAACTACTTTATAAAAGTAGAGGTAGATTTAAAAAAAATATTTATAATTAGCCTTGAGTAAAAAACAAACATACCTTTTATTCTATTGTTAAATTATGACAATTTTCAATACCTTGAAAAACGGTGCTAAATTATAATTTCCCCAAAACCAGCATAAATTTTAGGTCTATGACTTATTTAAAAAGTACTAATCAGAAAATTATTTCAGTAAGTTTTAAACTTTTAGCGATATTAAGCTAGTTGTATGAGGTCAAACAAGCATAAGCAACGGAATTAAGTAGCTTTTTCATAATTTAGAATATTAAATGGCATGTAAAATTAACATTTAGTACTGAACAAAGTAAAGGATTTTTTGTAGCGCACCCAAGTATATAGTGAATATTACAAATCACAATAGACTTGTGTTCTTGTTAGGATTTTCCAGGTTTTGTTTCAAATTCCCTGATTTTTCCCTGACTTTTCCAGGTCATTTAACATTTTCTGACTTTTCCAGGTTTTCCCTATTTTCCTTGTTGCTGGACACCCTGTCACGTTCACTGCAGAAAGCGCACAGTGCGCCTGGTGTACATCTTGCAGTTTGCGGCAGACGTGCTTATGCGCTTTGTGCAAACATTTGTTTGGTGAGAGTGTAACGCTCGGTGGTAGCTAGTTCGATTTTAAGATTATGTAATCTTATTCAGCAGAGTCACATGGTGTTAGTGGATACATTCGTTTGTGAGTTACTTCAACATTTAGGCACGATTACTTAATTCAGATTCTGTAATTGTAAGCTGGTTAACTTTTTCTCAATACAACAGTGAATTGACTTGATTAATAATTATTATAATGTGGCTGTTATCATTAAATGTTTGTATAATTATACATAGAAAATGTCTGTTTTTTGTTAATACATTGAGTTGAATAATTTGTTTATTTAGAGGTACAAATATTAATTACCAATAACTTTAAATTAATATTTAAAATAACACATTTTAATTAGAATTAAATTAATCAATTTCACATTATTTTTAAAATACAAGAAAATTATCTTATTGTTTTTCAACATCTTTGTTTTTCAACTTTTTTTAAAGACAGGATTTATTAGCAGAGCTTCTTTTATTTGGTTTATAGGAAAAGAGAAACAAGTTCAAAATCAGCTAACAAATAACTTTACTGAAGATGAATAAGATATTCAGAATATAACAATTTAAATTATACTTCTTGTCTTTTTTATTTAACTAAACAAAACACAGAAAGAGCTGGATCTATTCTTAATTGGCAGGCAGGAACATACTAATCAATGCTCTTACTTGGAAATTTGTTAGCTCTTGGACAAACTCATTCGTGGAGCGGCTCATGAAGTCGAAGAATACGTCTTGTTGAACATCTCTATTTTTGTCCACGAAGCCTTGAATGCAATAAGTAACAGTGCCTGCGTAGTGTTGAATACCAAACTCCACTTCCCACTTACGCCTGTCTTCTCCCTTCACGTATTGAGGATGTCCCTCGAACTCTGTATGTAAATTTACTAGGTATGCTGTGTCCGAACCCTGAAAAAAATACCAAAACATATTTGAACATGATAAAAACTCAAGAATATTACAATTTAGTATATATTCAAGCAATAAAACAAATAAATAAATACTTAGATTAATAAATGTACAAATTTGATAGGTACTCTATGTAAAAAAGAATGATATTACTGGGTTTCTCAATTTAACATGTTGACTGCCAGCGTAGATAATTTATTGTGTCATTCTGAGGCCACCGTAGTAAAACTGTATGTCCGCCTTACGCCATGAGGGGGCACTGGTAGCCCACGTCATACGTGCCGCTGTGCGCCATGAGGGCCAACATGAGGGTGGCCCCCGCGTCCTTTATAAATCAAACACATATTTTAGCACCATTTTTAGTATTACGTAATTTTCAATGATATATTCTGAAAGCTCATAAAATGTTATAGAAAACGGTCCTCTGGTTTTTAAATAAAGCAACCCTAAATAAGTTTTTATATATTTGAACTAGTTTTTACACATTTAGACAGACTAGTTTCTGTCACAAAAAGAATCAATGTCACTTACTAAACACCTAACCTCAAAAGCTTACCAGTGCGCGGGAAGAAAATATAAACATCACAACAAAACAGCAGAAACATAATATCATATGGCATATGTAAACTTTTGCCTCCACGCCATGAAGGCCACTGGTGTGCCTCATCAATAACTTCACAAAATGGCGGCAAAAAACCGGATGTCGGCTATTTCTGTACTCGGGGGGGGGGGGGGGTCATTTCCGGTTGCATGGAATACAGAACTCTGAACAATGAATATTGAACTTTACCGTAGAAACAGCTGTGGCACCAGGCTGAAATCTAGTGAGGGCCACCGGTGGCCCTCATGGCGTGAGCTAAAATTGTTGTGTGGCCCACCGGTGGCCCTCATGGCAGTCAACGTGTTAAAAACAATTTTAAAAATCTTTAAAAACCTTTAAAAAAATATTTAAAGTTATATGAAAACAATTTTTTTTTTTTTATTTCTAGAAAAGTTATATCAAACAACACCCGCTAGAATACCCGCAGCATAATAAGTACTATGATATTTTGTAAAAGCAAAGAATGATTTCAACATATCAACCCATCAAGTTAAAATTACAATTACAAAAGAGATCGGTTTCTCCCTTTATTAAAAAACATTTTTAACTGCTTTTTCCAGCCAAAGGATGGCAAAGATGTCACATATTACTCACATATAAAATAAAACTATGATATTCACTGTTAGTATAAGTGATTATTATATAAAAGTTTAATGAGTTTACAATAAATTGTTACTGTCAAAAATAACTCACCTTTGGCATGTGGCATTGTTCTGTTAATAGTTTCAAAATACATCTTGGAGGCTTTTCTATTAATTCTAAACAGGAACTATTGTCAGTAAATTGGATGTGAGAAAACTGAATTTCTTCTTGGCGATACTAAAAGATAAAAATTTAATTAGCTACAAGCAAAAACTATTCAATTTAAAAAGATTTTATATCAAAACAAAGTATGTTAGCAAGTCTTCCTACTTTGTAGAACAGTGTGTCAATCACAAAACTGAAAGAAAAATATGCACACTAATACTTTGATCACATGATGGTTAGTCACGTGATCATGTTAGTGTTTAAACCCCCCCCCCCAGTGCCTGTAACATTTCCTAAAATACCTAGGTGTTTTACAAGTTTGATAGATTGTCTAGTTGAAATAGTAGGTCCCATAGTTGCCCTGGCTATTGGGCTATTAATGTATAGTCCTTTCTGAGCTAAGTCGAACTCAGATAGTAATAATGACTACACTCGTACATCTACACTCATCATACTCATTCACTCCTCATTTTTGCCAATATCTTTACCATCGGTGTCTTAGAGATGAATAATGAATAATAATAATAATAATAATGAATAGGTTAAAAACACAATTTTTTAGTAAATATCAAGTACCTCTGTCTAGTATACGTACAATTTAGCATAGCTAGTAAATACATAGTATATTATGCTACGAGGGGCGTCCAGAAAGTAAGTTTCATTTGTATGTATCGCCATTAGAGCATAGCGATCGCATATCCGTGCATGCACAGCTCTAATACTGTCGTATTATGAAGCAGCTGACATAATTTTGAGTTAGGTATTTGTAGTTTTCATATAACATTGCTTCTTTAAACTGTCGAAGTTAGTTAAAAATCCCACCTGTTGTGAGATTAGATCTGTAATTAGGATTCTTATTAGATTCTAAATGCGAGAAACATTAAACCAGTTGAAATCCATAAACAGACCTGTGAAGTTTATTGACCTAATATAATGAGAGATTCAATAATTAGAACGGAATCGATGGAATGGAGGCACACATCGTCACCAGCAAAGAAAAAAATCAAAGCCAATGTTGACAAACAGAAAAATCACATGCACAGTTTTTTTGGAACAGACATGGTGTTCTTTTACTAGACTTTCTACCGCGGGGCGAATTAATTACTACTAACGCTTACTGCGAGATGTTTAGGAAACTGCACCGTGAAATGCACGACAACACTCAACCTCATACAACAATGAATGAATTTGAAAGAGAGTAATTCAACAACCCTCCATACATTCCGGACCTTGCTCCTAGTGACTACTACCTGTTTTTAAACCTTACATCCAATATTACTGTTAAGATATAACATAACGACAATGTAATTAAAGAATATGTTTCTACTTGGTTAAAGTCACAGGGGGCAAACTTTTATGAAACAGGAATACAAAAGCTAGTACCACACTACGATAAATGCTTACAGAATGGTGGAAACTATGTTGAAAAATAGTTTGAAATAAGGAGATTCTTTTATATTATTGTAAAATTCTTTTACATTATTTATATAGAATTTTGTTTCATTTTACCAGCCAAAAGGAACTTACTTTCTGGACGCACCTCGTATTTAAAATATTTAAAGAACATGGGAAAACTATATTGAGTTTAATGGTGTATCAAACCTACTTGAATACAATATTAAATTGTACTTGCTCACTCATTAATTTTTATATCTACTAAAAACACAAATTAAAATGTCATAAATAGCTTTTTTGTTTCAAATTGAACTAACAGTACTTTAAATATAAATCATTAGTTTAATACACATTTAAATAATTGTATTATACATGAGACCAACAGTGAGATGATAAGTGCCTTTGTACTCAACTAACATGTGGTTTACCATGGTCTTCGAATGTCGAACATCAAATGAAGAAAGAACTAACAAGAATGCTGTGCTTTTTCCATAGATAACAAAATTTAACTAGTTTACCTTCAGATTTCAATGATAAGGATAAAACTCAATGTGCGTGTCATCATAGAGAAAAAAAAAACAGAGGTCGCTTTTTTATGGCCACAGCGAACGCGTCAGTGGCCATTACATAGAGATTAAAACTAATGTACATCTTTATTATCTATAGTAATAATTATTATGTTTTTGCTTGTGGACCTGGGAGGAATAAGGGGGGAACTGATAAGTTTCTGGTCATGCCATCTCATGACACACTGGAGAAATAACTACTTGACACACATTTAGCACACTATTGGACGAGACCTCTCATTATTTCTTCTCTGTGGTGTCCTATAAATGCAGAATCATATGATAAACTAGTATACTTATATATACGTGTTTATGTGATCGTGCATTTTGGCACTTTAAGGATTAAATTTCTGTTACCTTTTTTCAATACATCTATTTGTTTTGTCAAAAACTTCTGTATAAAAGATAAAACATTCGAAATACCTGTAAAATCTCAAATACTTTATATGAAAGATTAGGAATACTATTGAGCTCATTTTGTGTGCCTATTTAATTGCTTGAAAAATTACAAAATGTACTTACGATTTCTTGTTCAAGCGCAAAAACGTAGTGGTTAAAAAATTTATGCAGTTTCTCGTTAGTGTAATTGATACAAAGTTGTTCAAAGGAGTTCACAGCAAAGTTCTCAAAACCAAAAATGTCGAGAACCCCCAGGAACCGTGAAGAGTCTTGACCTGGATTTGTGCATGTGTTAATATGGTTTACCAGCCAAGCAAAGGTCCGGGAATACAGAGCTTTAGCCATGGCATGCCTGTTCTCCCTGGCCTAAAAATAGAAACAAAGATTAATTCATATTTAATTAAGACATTAACTATTGGATATAACTTTGTAAGACACGAGATAATTTTAGTTTCTTGATGTAATTGATCTAATTATGGTATTCAGTAAAAACACTTACACGAAACTGGTTAAATTAAACAAACACAATATACTGTATTCATTTCGACTGAGTAAAGAAACAGATGAAATGTATATCAATTAGCCTGTTTTTTTAAAGACAATATGAAAACAAAAATAAATATACAGTATATATCTCTATTAAGATTTATTTCAGTCCAGAATTTCCCTGCTAAGTGGTGTTTTATTAAAATATAAGCTATATAAAGACACCTTCATATGTAAGTCAATCAATTTTATTACCATAAGGAAAATACTGTATATTTTTTTATGAAAACAAAAGTTTGACTTAAAATTTTTACAAATAATAGTAAATCCAAAGAAGTGTTTAAATATTTGTTGCACCAAGTATAGTCTCATCTTATATAGAAATTGTGAGCAATTTTATTTCAAATAAACAGCACTTTGATATTAACAATGATGTTAGTATTCATATAAAATGATATTAGTATTCAGAAAGTCTTAAATATTTAAGACTAAATTTTCTTTTTTAGATTTTACTCATGGGGATACCCCATAGCCAATAATATATTACACATTTTTGCCATGTCCTCCTAGTCAGAGGTTGAGTTTTCTTGAACAATTTTGTCACATCCTCCTAATAGGACATTCGTTTTCCTGAAACATCTTTCTCATGTCCTCCTAGTTGGATTCAAAGGGTTAATATAAATTGGCAAATGATTAAAATATTCTGCAACCACAAATGCTGTTAATAATTATTTCTTTTATAAATAAGTCCTCTTCAATAATAATAATTGCAATTGTGTATTTTAAGTAATTTTATAAATTGTATAAATATGCTTCTCTCTAACTGATGAGTGGTACTACATAGGTTGGCCTAACAATCCCTTTACTGTTAAGGTAATAAGACTAGTTCTTGGTTAATATGAATATGTATGTAACTTTATTGTTAATGTTCTGTTAGTAGGTGGCTAATAAGTTTCTAATATTATCTAACTTAGTTGAACCAATGTGACCATGTTTTTTTTTTATGAGAAAATTAAGTTTGCTTTCGTTTAAATTTTGTTAATTAAATAGTCTTGAAAAATTAATGAAACTATTTTTTTAGCTTGTATTTTAAATACTTTTTAGTTAAACAACAAGGTTTAAGATTACTTAAAGCAAATATAAATAAAATGTACAGTGTAAAATCAGTATTCAGAAAGTCTTAAATAACACTATTTTCAGACTAAATTTTCTAACATTTTCTGGGGGAAAATCCCCTGATCCCCTACCTACTCATGGGGGTATCCCATAGCCTCATAATTAATAATATATTACAAATTTTTGCCGTGTCCTCCTAGTCAGACGTTGGGGTTTCTTAAACAATTTTGTCGCATCCTCCTAGTAGGATGTTGGGTTTCCTGAAACATTTTCCCCATGTCCTCCTAGTCGGACTCAAAGAGTTAATATAAACTGGCAAATGATTAAAATATCCTGCAACCACAAATGATGTTAATAGTTTTTCAAATACATATTAAACATTGGTCTGCCCTCCCTGTGCAAAAAAATACTACAATTAACAGCTCTCCTATTTACTCTACTTAGAGCTAAGAACTCACCAACAACTTAGAACTTTTAACAATATCCAACAGCTCTACTGAAGTATAACTTTTGTCAGCCTGAACAAAATACTAAGAACTGTCAGAAGTGCCCTTGGTCAAGTGCTTCTGTGCTAGTAGTTATACTTCAAGACAACTGATTTTTCTATAAAAGTTGTAGAATTTTGCTTGAGATCTTCATTTGGTTTTAGGTTGTTTCGATTTTTTACTAATTAAACACATTTTCTGTCTCTCTAGTACCTTTTTTATTAACTTTTATAATTAATTACCATAAATCTTAATCGTAACTTCAGTGATTTTACCTCTTGTAATTTTAATGGAATTTCAGTAATATTCCCCCGCACATTTATCTGTCTCAGTAGAGCCACTTGAATTACATCCTCTACTTGTAGTCCGAGAAGAGTTGACACTGTTGCCAACACTTGATTATCCTCCTCTGTCAACTTGCATTTCTCTCCATCAATATCCTGAGCAAACAAGCAACAAGTCCACATATACATGGTAGTACATAGAGATATGTACAGTACTAGGGTTGCAAGTTTAAATGTACAGGGCTGTATAATTTTATATTAGATTCACGTTCAATAATATATAACGTATCCAGCTTTATCGGTACAGTGCTACATTTAAAACAGAACCTATTATTTAAACATCAATATTTTATTCAAAGTAACGTACATACTAAAGCAATTGATGTTCAACTTAATAGGATCATGAAAGCTATAAGTGGCACTCTCATGGCAACTTCACTTCCTTATAGCTCCTCCAGAGATAAGACACAGGAGGCACTACTTAAAGAATTCAATAAGATCTGATTACAACCTCCCCATTACATTGGATCTCACGTCAGAAAGGTCACTAAACATCTCGAAACCCACCTCTACATACTGCTTTCCAGTTGAGCAAATGTAATGTCTCGCCCAATAAGCTTGACCGTAGTGTGAAACAGTTTTGATGGAAAAGTACAAAATAAGTTCCTTATTATTGCTCCGTCAATACCTTTGGGTAGGGTGAACCTTCCTCATAGGGAATTCACACTGTTAAATCACTTCTCAACTGGCCATGGCAGTTGTAACAACTGGAAATATAAATGAGGATTTAGATCAGTCATGTGATTTTGGGAGGTCTATCCAAACAATGGATCACATAGTTACAGAGTACTCCCTGCGGTCTTTAATGGAGGGGATTAGCTAGCATAAGTAGGATTAGTGAGGCAGGTTTTAAATGACTTGATGATTGGATTTACTTTTGAGGCAGGAGATCACATTATTATTTACTTTTGAGGCAGGAGATCACATTATTATTTACTTTTGAGGCAGGAGATCACATTATTATTTCTATTATCAAATAAAATTACTTTTTGATCTTTTTTAATAAACGGCAACTGACAACAACCAACATGCTATATTAAGGGTAGTGCCTTAATACTGATATTGGATTAAGAGGGCTGATCAAATATTTAGACTCTATATACGACATTCAAATCATATGTTACATTTCCATGCTCATGTAAATTAAGCAAAAACTTTTTTGTTACAGAAATATTATAAATATGTCTTATTTTCATCTTATACTAAATGTTTAAGCAATATAACATATTTTAATGTTGGTTGGGTACTCCAATAAAACACAATAAGGAAGATTTTTATAAAAAATGTCTTTGGGATATAGTCCATATAATTTAAGATTTGAATTACTTCAGGTAAAAACAGATTCACAAGATACGTATTACTTACAGAAATAAATAGCGGAAAGAACTAATCCTTTATGTTCTATATCAATTTGGAAGATATGCAAACAAATAAAAATTTCACTGAGAAAATGCATTCTTTTGATTTACTACTTTTAAAATAAGAGTTTTTATAAATTTAGTTGATATGATTACCTCAAACATTGTGTTGCCGAGCCAAAGGATGGCAGACAAGACACTGAAGATCCCGTCACACATGTTCAGTGGAATCCTCAGTACGTTAAAGGCAAGTCTGAGGGAGTCGAACTTCCTCATGTCACTAACCCCGTCGATGCGAATACACCCAGACTGATTCAGGTAGTTATAAAACTCAGGTGGTTTTAGTTTAAATTGGTTCGCTAATTCTTTGTTCCCCTGTAAGCAGGAAACCAAAACAAACATTTTAATTACTAGCGATAAAATTGACAATACTGTCTTTTTGTGATTCTTTTTCTAAACTAATTGGGATCATCTTAACAGAAGGATGATGGCCAACAGTTCTTGTAAATGTGACCTCATCTGTTATGTAGTTTTTATTTTAATGGTAAAATATCAACAATGTTTAATGAACTCCATTCTCAACTAAAATCTACAGTTTCCGGTGACAACCGCGTCAAGGTACTATCTACAATATTTACAAGATGACCAGACAGAGAACTCCATTCTCAATTCATCTGAAGAACCTTTATGGACTCATATTTACACAGATTGATCAAAGCTAAACTCATAATCTTACAGTAGGCGCTGGTGGTTTTATTTAACTACTTTCAAACTATCAACCACTTGAGTACTGATAGTTATAGACTTGAATGAACCCTTGCCTAACTCTGGTTCGTAAGCGTTCTACAGGCTGTATTGTAGTAGGCACACCTGGCTATTAAATCGCATGATAATGATGCTGTTGTTACATATTTTCTATATAAGGCCTTTTTTTTACAGATAGCAACACTTTTTTTAATTGATACATTGTTTAACAAATCACTTAATGTTATTTAATTAATTTGTGAAAATCAACCATGTACAACTTTGATACTCATTTTTCCCTGCACATTTTTATATCTATATTACTGTATCGTGTCATGAAAAAACTCCTTAGTCTATTATGTTAAAGAACACGTCATGTTAGCATAACAATTTAATATTATAATATTACTTTAAAATAACTTACTGTGTTTCTCAAGAAACATTACGTGAACATTTCAGTTCCACATAAACATACAGTAAGGGTTTAAAGTTGAAATACACATAAAGTGCTTTATTTTACTTCGAAATCAAATGTTTTGTATGTTTATAAAATATACAAAACTTAAAAATATTAGTTTGTGTATAGTTTTAAATGAGTACTACACAAATTCGTTAGGTCACATATGTTAGTTGTCGTAATAAACATACAAACGCCTTCATTATATTAGATACTACATGTGACGCATGGCTGTACACTTGACGAATCCGCGTTCATTCAAGTCTGTAACTATCAGTATCTAAAACTTTCTTTAATGTTAAGTGGCAAATATTAAATTAGCTCTAAATAAATGTAGGTGAATGATATTTACAATCAAACATTGTATTATTCTATGGCTCTGCGAATAGCAATTAAAGCAGATAGTAACATTTTACATTCATTGCAACAACAAAAAATACTAATGGAATGAAGAAAAATTATCAAACATTTTAACGATCAGATTAGAAATTTCATTTTCCAATGGATTCTTTAACTATGTAATATAAAAGGAAATGAACTAGCTAAACAAGGAGTAACAGACAATCTAACCTATTAAAAGAATAAAACTCCATTCTATCAAATAACAAACAAAATTAAATATTGCATAAAAACTCTCAATTATTCTAAACTGCCTTGCAAATTGAAAAAAAATAATATATTGTGGAAAAATATGATTACATTTCCGATTTTGAGAAAAATATACTATTGCTCCTTTTCTATTAAAAACAGGACATAATTGGCCTGGAAATATCTTCATCGTTTTGGAATATATTAAAATCAAAATTGTCTGTTAAAGACCATCTGATATTATGAACAAATAAATGACAATACTGCTCTAAATTAATGACAAATAATCATTTACGTTGATGATATTGGGAAACTATTTTAATAATGAGTCAGTGACTTTAATTCAATCACTCTGCTGATAAAAAAAATATTATAATAAATGATTAATCCCACACTAGTTGCTAAGGAAGGCTCACATGAATCAATAGTATTTGTGAACTAACACAAGTGAATGTAGACTTATTGATTTAGTTGGTAGAGGACCTAAAATTGGATGTTTAACCTAGAAAGCTAATGTATGTATTTCTTCGACCGTGAATCAGTTTATTAGTTGCCTTCCTCTGAAGTGGGCAGCAATGGACACACAGCCTACTCCCCTCTACCCCCAGACCTCTTTGGTAATGCACATTTTCTTTGTAGTCGCTGACCCTTTGTTTTTGAAAATTGCTCGTAAATTTAGCAATAATGTATATATTTTAATTCTTGTTAGTTTCAGTGTTTTATCATGTAGAAATTTTGTTGTTAGTGGTGCAAATAGTTTTAAGTAATTATAAGACGGAAGAGATGATTCCTAAAATAAACAATGATATTTTATATGATGTATTTTTTATAAGTTTTACGTTACCTAAATAAAACTGAAAAAATTTTCATCATGTCATGTAGTAGGAAAACAAAAATATTTTTGGTTGACCTGCCTCAGTATTTTTTGGAATTTTAAAAATTATGTCGGTGAGTTCCTACGTCATATAAGTAAATATTGTTGAGAAGATAGGTCAAAAGCCAAAGACAATGCAAAAATTTTTAAAAGAAACATCTCCGACTTAATAAAACAATGGTTACACGTGTGTTTGAAAACCTCAAATTTATGAAGGCAACTCTGGGAATCCATCGCAAAACTTTTTGAAGAAATATTACCAAAACTTCAAGTTGGTCATCCTCAATATAAACCATTGACAATTTGCAAAATAAGTCCAGTGGCAGACATGAATGATCTCATTGTACTGTTGATTCTTAAACAAATTAATCGAGCTATGCTTATTTGTTGTTTGCCTTCAAGGCATTGTGCAGTTTTTATCTGCCTTAATTTTTCTGAAATATGGCCTAAACCCACCAATAGCAATATGCTACACGTTTCCAGGTGTCTTCCTCTTGGAGCACGACACCTACGCCATTAATCAGGTTGAAGTCATAAACCTCCGCAAATGAACTAAATCTAGTTAATATTAATAAAAACAACAAGATTATCTATTCTTGTTTATCATGCAAGCAGTCCTAGATTAATATATTACAACCTATTTAGCATATTTTAGTAACTGTGGAATGTTTCTATGGAAACATCACACTTCAGTTAAATAAATCATCTCATTCTACCTTTGATCCTTCAACCAGCTGGTAGAAAACGTGATAATTTCTTTCTCCTGGGCTCTGGAATGTGATTCTCGATTGCTCCAGCAAGTAATCCTGGATGATGCAACCCTTAATCATCCAACGACTGTCAAAACACACCTGCATGAATTTACCAAACCGGCTAGAGTTGTCATTCCGCACAGTTTTAGCATTTCCTGAAATCATACACATTATTAGAAGAGAGATAATAATGTTTCAGATTTCACGTGACTAATAATTTTTATATTTTGAGCGAATCTTTGAGAAAAATTCCTTGTATTTATAGTAAAAGTTAAGTATTTGTGTTGATAAGATTAAAATTATTCTATGGTAAAACCTCGATAGTTTGACAGTTTGAGGACTACAGGGGTGTCAAAGTATTGAAAAATCTAACTATAAGAAATGTAAGGTAAACATGAAAAAAGAGGATCTTTACAAAAAAATTGTACTGTATTTTCTATATGTATAGTTTAAAATTAAAAAAAAAACTTAAAACAAGTTGACTGCATTGTTACTGTAATAAATATTATTACAGTAACAATGCAGTCCTACTGAATTGGTATGGAAGTATAATAGCATTTATCAAAGTATAGACAGTACAGTATTTACATAATACACCTTGTCTCCTATTTACGTTGATACAGTTATTTTGTTTGTCTGCTTTAGGCTAAACCACGCATAGCCTGCCACGGAAAATAATGTTGTCTTATCACATCGCTATGGACTGTATTGAAGTTGAGGACTGTCGAAGTATCGAGCGACAAACTATTGACGTTCTACATTATTTGGTACTGATTTTAACTTTGTATTCTCCAGATAAATTCCGTCACTTACCAAAGGCCTCAAGAATTGTGTTAGCCTCCAGAATCTGCTGTTCTACCCAAGTGCTGACATTGCTGGTAACCGAGCACAGGTATTGCAAGATGAACTTTGTAGTCTCCGTCTTGCCGGCCCCGCTCTCACCAGATATAACACAGGACTGATTGGTGTCTCCGATCTGTAAGCTCTTGTATGCTGCCTCGGCCAGGGCAAACACATGTGGCTGAAGGACACCCATCTTCTGTCCATGGTATTGGAACACATGCTCCTGAAAATGACAATAATGTAAATAATTTAAGGAATGTCTTGGGGGTTCATATTAGAATTTGCTGTCTTATATCAGGATTAGCACAGATTTTTGTACTAAGAAAAACGTTCATATTATAAAAGCTGACAGTTTAAGTTTTATCTGGACATGGAATTCGAAATAAAAGATGTCTCTTGATCTAAAAAGGTAAAAAATATGTGTTTAATATGCATTACCTAAAAATGTTATTTGTATATATAATTTTGTCATTATCCGCATTTTTTCCAAGTTGTGTTTCTGGGTTCTGCTTTTCAGTGCATCTGAGGACATTGTTTAGTTTTCTTTTAAATAGGATAATAGTTTTCACCAATCTTGTAATGACATAAAATAATTTGATGGTTTGATTAAAACCCTACTGCTAATTCAAAAGTGACTATATAGGCTAATTATTATTATAAATTACAAATGGTAATTTATTTTCAGAGATTCAATTTGAATGTTATCTTAAAGAAGTCTACTTGCTATCATTTCAAAATAAAATTGCCACAGCAATTGTAAAATTATAAAACTGGTTCAATGATCGTGACTTCTCACTAAACATTCTCAAGTCAGAAATAATCCAGTTTAAAATCAACCAAAATAATAACATATTATAACATTAATTTTTTTTAATTTAATGCTGAATTTTCCACACTCTGTCAAATTTGTTTACCTCAAATTAACTTGAATTTGAATGTGCAAATATCAAAATTAAAGGCTGAACTCAACTCTTTACATTAAGTCCTTTAATTATTTAAATTTGTATTTAAACTATTTAAAATTAACCTAACCTAACCCACCCGCCCACCCGTAGACGTACAGTAGTACTGAACCACCCACCCACCCATACACGTACAGTGGTATTGACCCACCCGCCCACCCATACACGTACAGTGGTATTGACCCACCCGCCCACCTATACACGTACAGTGGTATTGAAAAAACGTTATTTTAATTATTGTTATACTTAAAAATGTTTATTATGGATACTTTTACTCTTTAATAAAATATAGAATACTTATGTGGGGTAATTCTAGTAGATCTAACAAAATATTTACAATAAAAAAAGGCATTAAGAACAGTTACGATCCTTTATTTGAGCCTCTTGTAAACCATTATTTAAAAAATTACACAGATTCTTACAATGCTATGCCGATTCATTACCACTGTACATGTATGGTTGGCCAGTACCACTGTATGCATATGAGTATATAACTCAATATATTTTAAATTTTAATGTACATTCAAACAAATAGAACAAATATTTACTGAAATAAGTAGTTTTGTCATTCTTATATAATCAGGTACAAAGAAAATTTGCAAATCCCACAACACGGATTGTACATTTTTGTAAAGATCCCATATTATTCTGTTATCAAATGTTATAATAAGCTTTCTCTAAGAATACAATGTTTATAATTCAAAATTATAAAAATATTTTAAAGGATTATTTGTTTAAATAAAAGTTTTAATAAGTGAGTGAAGTTTGAAAGGTCTGGCTGTAGAATTACTTTTAAAATCAATAACAATCGGTTTAGTAAATCTATACCTTTAAAAGGTAAATACCACTGACTCATTCACTCATCACTGTAACAAAAATAGTACTAGGCCTACGAGGCTGAAATTTTGTAGTCAAATGTCTTATGTTGTAGATGTGCAATAAGAAGTGATTTTGAAAAATTCTTAGTAAATCGAAGATGGCAGCCTGTTTAGTGCCAAAAATTTTAAATTCTAAAAACAGTGTTTCTCTAATTGGACTGTAGTAGTCAAATGAACGATTCTACAGCAAAACGAACACCATTTTCTGTGCCTGATTTGAGATGATCTACAACTTTGGCCCTATGACTTTTTGCTCTATCTCACCTCCTTCATCCTTAGGTAGAGCTAAATTTTCAAATTGGTATTTTTGAAAATACCAATTTTTCAAATTGGTTAATTTACAGCCTCTAAGAGTATACTTACAGATTTTTCTAGACTGTGAAACTTTGTTATCTAGGAGAACAAACTGTATTCAATGGGAAAATATACAATGTAATCTGAACACATGTATAGCCAGGTCATAGGACATGGCTAAACATAGCTCATTTTTATTTTACAATTAAATTGAACATAACAATAAGTAAAAAATATGGCAATTCTACAAGCACGTGAGTAGGTGACTATTCAGAAATAGTGCACAAAAAAAGTCACTGAATGAGAATGTTTCAAAGTTAAAATCTGTACTGCAGGCTCAATACCGTTGCTCAATTCAACCTTGCGATCTCATGAGAGTTATCAAGCAAATTAAGAGCAAGGTAATTTTGACGATGGTTTAACTTTTCTTGATATTTTGCATTAATCTCTTTCACTGTTAAAATATGAAGGTCGTTGTGTATAGGACTTTTTGAAACGGACCATGGAGCGCCGCACCAATAATTGTTCTCAATAAGTCATTGACTGAAAACGTTGAATGATTTCAATATTTGATTCACTACTCGTTCCCCAAAGTTGCAAACCATATGTCCAGACAGGTTTTAATGTCATTTTATAAAGAAGAATTTTGTTAGGTTTACTAAGTTTTGATTTGTAGTTCAGAAGCCATGACAGATTTTGGGATTTCAAATTTAGTTGCAGTCTTTTATTCCATGTGTTCTCCAAGTCAATCTCTTATCCAGATGTATCCCTAAATATTTTACAGAATCTACTTGAGGTAAAGGGACGTTGTTGAGTGATACAGGGGGAGAGTGTCTATGTCTTAGGGTAAAGGTGATATGGCTAGATTTGGTTTCATTCACCTTGATCCTCCATTTATGCAGCCACCTTTCAGTATTGTTAAGACTGTCTTGTAAGTTTTGAGATGCAGCTATGGGGCTAAACTTTTAAAACTAAAAATAATTGAGTATAGTAGTAGTAAATTAATTATACATAACATCAGCTGTTCTAAACTAGATATAAATTGGATACAGTGTAAACTGAAAACTTGCTACAGATTTTGATTATATAATCAAACTAAATATTAGGACCGGCGAAGCGGGCAGGTACAGCTAGTGTATATATATATATATATATATATATATATATATATATATATATATATATATATATATATATATATATATATATCTTACATTGAATATACATCTTGTTTTAGTAAATATTTATAGATGACTAATTATTTGGTTTTATATGTCAAAATAAATTATTTTTATAAATGTAACGAATGGTTCATATTAAAGTTACAAGATGAGCTAACTGCTTTATGTAGTTATACTCTAAAAAAGTCCACTACTTTGTAAAAGTGTTTTGGGGCGATAAAAAATTCACTTTAAAACATGAAATACAGGCATAGAGAGGCACATTGAATTCAGTTGTCAAGTGCCCTTCAACTAGAAACAAACTGATTAGTTTCAACTGAACAATTCCATCGGTTGGAATAACAAATACTTTATTTAATAACCACAACACATTTAGGTTCTATATTTGTTTATTTTCAGTTGAATTAATATTTTTTTTTCAAAACCACTTTATAACTTATTGGAAATCACTATATGGAAAACTAATGGCTAAAATATTTTCTATATAATACAAAACATGTGTCATAAAGTTTTTCCAGTTGTATTTTTAAACATATGAACATGAGTTTTTATAATTTATTACACCGATATCTGTCAAAATTATAGCAATCTTGGAATTATTGTTTTTAATAGATTTTTTTTCTAAGATTAGGCAGATGTATTCCCTTGAGGAAGGAAATATAGTAAAATGTGTGTTTTAGATATTATAACATTTCATATATTATTATTAATTCATCGGTTTGACAAACCCTTGCACTGTACAATCAGGGTTTGTGGTCCTACCAGTAACTGCTTAAGATTCTTAAGCTAGTACTATTGGGGCAAAACTGAGAAATTGAGCTATGCTATTTTCTGGTGGTAGTGTTAAATTTAATTGAAAACTGGTACATATTGATTTTTTTTATTTATTTTCGTTTTTATTATCTTGTTTGTCCATGGACAAATACATGTCACGCTACCGTTGTAATCCCATGCCTTTACATTAATTAATTATTAAATCATTAGTACTCTAGGAGAGATAAGGTATCATCAAAGTTCAAAGTTACAAAAGTTAATATGAAACTATTACATACCGTATATAATATTATATTGGCTTAAACTGTATTAAAAGTTTGTCAGTATTTTTAACTGCTTGTTTTTCGTCGCTTCACGAAAAACATCTGAACTTGGTTTTTTTTTTCAAGGATTACTTTGCTGATAACGATCTTATTGTAACACTCGCAGTCTCATTTTCTGGGTGAAGAACTGTTTTAATGAACCATAAGTCGAATTTTGTAAAAAAAATTAGTATTTTGAATATTTTAACTTTTTAATATTTACATTTAAAGTTAAATATGTGAAAATTTAAATGTAATTCTTGACGATTTCATTCAAATAAAAAAAATTACAATATTTTTTGTATTTTTTTGTAACTTGTGGCCCACTATATTGGACCTCAATCAAACAGTGTTCTCTACAACTCATTATAATGATAAACACGAACCATAGAGTTGAAATATAAAATGTTTTAACCCCCGTATCCTAGGGCCACAGAGTATATAGATAAGCTATCGAATTTTTAGTGGTGGCTTGGCAGTTTAGGAAATATACCCTAATCATTTCTTATATTCCTTTATTATATTCAGTTTATCTGGTTTCTTATATTCTTATTTAATTCCAGGCTCTACCTCAGACGAACCATCAGAAACGTCTCCCCCATGACGGTCGGATAGCTAAGTCATTCATAGTTATCCAAGGTCCAAGGCACGTCTCAGACATAATGAGGAAGTGGGCAGCCACGAGTGCCGCGCGGGAAGTGGCAGTTAAGTTTGCAAATGTCGCGCCATTGTTTCATCAAAGTGCACGGGAAATTGGATCCTGGTGGCTAGTCGCTAAATACCAACCCTTTCTCTCACCAATCAATAAACTTTATTACATTACCCTTTCTCTCCCTTTTCTATCATAAGTATTTCTACTATAGCATTAGTAAATTAATTATAAAATCACCATTCTGATTTAAATCTTGAATGTAAAAAATCTGTTATTGTTTTGTGTTAGTGTATTTTTTATTTCTAACCTCAAAAATACTTTCTCCAAACAAGTGACCTTTTAGGTTAGATTTCCAAAGTTATAATTAAATCATGCTATCACCAAAATAAGCTTTTTATATAAATTTTACTTATTTAATTTCATATGTGTAATGATTATTGTTGCTATTGTATTCATTAAACATTTGTTCATGTGTATATTAAAATAAATACTACATAACAGATTTAAATTCATTAAATAAAGCTTCTGTTGGAGAAAATTATAAAATTGCAGGATATAGCAAATAATGCTTTGTTAATTGCATAGAAGGTCCAAAACATACACCGATTCAGATGTAGTCTAGGGACAATAAACGCATATTGGGAAAAAATATTACACAAAACATAGTAGGAAACGGTAGTCAGAGAATTGTGCCATATGTTACGAAGAGCTTCCGGATATTTTACTTTACTTTTTGTCTTAACATCCATTGTTATTAGAACGCAAAGAAAATAGTGAAAATCCCCACTTATAACGGTCAACTATTAAAACAGTTTTAAAAGTAGTTTGTATTCTATGTCAAGTTTCCTTACGTCTTGAATTAATAAGAAGAAAATATGATTTTCTGTGTGCTGACCTACTTTTTTCAATTTGAGAATCAAGGTATGTCAAGTTATATCCAAGATATCTTTAAAAAAAAGAGCTTCATTAAGTTAGTTGAATTTTTACATCTCCTACAAGCTAAGTTTATTCATGTACCCTATCAAATTTGATCAAAGAATAGGAGAGGAGCTTTTGACCCTATTTATAAATTAGGAATAAATTTTTGTTTTTATAAAGAATCTTTAACATTTATATGTTCAGTTATTTTTAGATAACTCATATTCACTTAGACCTACATAGCATTTAGCCCATATTTTTTCTCAATATAATGAAAAATGAACTGTTAAATTTTATTACAACTGCTGAAATAATAAAACCGTTAAATATTACAACTGCTGAAATAATAAAACCGTTAAAAATCAGTAATTTTAATATAAATAGAAAAGATTCTGTTTGATACTAAAAGAAATTGTGTGTACTCGAAAATATTGTACGTAGAATGGACTTAATGACTCAGCGCCTTATTGGTATGCAATACACGCGTAACAGCGAAGCCGGTAGATTGTGTCGGTTGGGTAGAAGGCAGTCTTGCAGTTTGAGAAATCTCCACATCATTTAGTACATTATACAATATTATAAATTAAATAAACAGTTTAGCATTTTCTACATAGTGTAACAAAATTGTAAATAAAATTTACCCTAAATATTATTTAATAGCTTATAATAATTACGCCTTGCGTTAGGCTTTTTTCGCGATTGTTTCTCAAAATAATAGTCGCAATACATATATTTCTGTTGTATAAATATTTAAAAAATTTGTGTGAATGTTCAACATTTCTTTACTAACAAACTTATTTTCGTAGGATATTTTGTTTTCACATAAAATTGCTCGTTTATAATAATTTAACGAAAAAATAAAACATATTGAAACTATCTCATTCAATTTAATAATGAATAAATAAAACATTAATTTAATGTTTTTGGTTATTTAAAAGTTTAGATCAGCGGCCATCGTGGATAAAACACGACTGTTAAGCAATTCATAAGTTTTCATAACAGAGTCGAAACCAGCTGTTTTTGTAGACAAAGTGGATTGCTAGGTTTTTCTTTGTTACCAAGGAAGGATTACAGTAAGGATGGCAGGCAGACGGTCTACAAGACTTGTGAGAACTTATACATCGATGGCGGGAACGTAGAGGTGGAAATATGGGGAGGGGGACTTGTAACTCGCGCAGTACCTAATTCCACATCGACGACGTATACAAGATGACCGAACCGAAAGATTACATACTCGTAGGCTTCAGGAAACAAGATTCGGGTCTTTTCCCGGACAGCTTTACAGAAGAAAGCTAGGTGACCGTGAGTGATACCTCGAAGGTCACCACCCAGCATCCCCTTAGATTATCAGAATGTTAAAGAAGAAAAGAAACGAACATCGGTAGTTGTTACTGGCATATGGGAGCTCCCCTTCCGAAGTAACACTAGGAACTCGCCCTGGGAGAGGATACAGTACTTCCTGGACCGATGTTTTGATAGGCGCGGAGCTGACAGCTCATATCAGGCTTCAATTTCCTTTTTGAAAACTATACAATACAATTGAACGTCACATAACACGATCCTACTACAATACCAATGAATACAAACTCTATTACACACACCCACGTCGTTGCTTACTTCACAGAGAAAAGAAACAGAGGTCGCTTTCTTATGGTCACAGTGAAAGCCTAAATAGCAGTTATTAAAAGATTACAACTATTTATCCATCTTTAGACATCTGTAGTAATAACTACTACATTCATCCTTGAGGATTTCGGGGGTGGGGGTGGAATAAAGGAGTTACTGACAAGATGAAAAGGCCCTGCAAAGGCATGTCAGACTGGAGAAATAACTACTCAACACTCATTTAGCACACTATGATTGCGACCTCTGTTTCTTTCTTCTTTGTGGTTATTTCGCCATACCTAAATAATGTGTCCTTGAAATACTTCTCTTCAAGGTTAACGGTGTAGAGAACTATAAACCTCCACACACCCTCTTTGAATGAACTCAACTTGGACCTTGAATGCCTTGCAGAGTTACTGCAAACATCTGGCATAGATTTATCTGACAGTTTTTTGGTTCGTTTTATTATACGTCCATTCGTGTTACTCAGTAAGTCAGGCAGAGATACGGGTCGTTATGATGCTGCGAATGTTGCAGCAACAATGGAAGAAGAAAATGAGGTATACAAATGAGGCTGAATGGTTTTAAGCAAGATTCGATGAGGCGAGTTCGAAAGGGGATCTTCTCGTCAGTTCTTCTTAGCTCATGTCTCCAAGTGTACCAGAACAAGTACGAGCCTCGGAGGTCATCTCAAACATTGTTCACAAGTGAACTGTATGTTTTTTATGTATCTAACTGTTGGTAATACAAATATGACCCTTGTTATATGACTGTTTTCATACAGTAATTAAATATTATGACATATGATACTAATACTGTATTAAAATGATGTCTAAAAAGAATGTATTTTATGTGCTAATTACAGTAAGTAATGTAGAGATCCGAATAGTCACGAGAAATGATGAGATCGTGTACAGTAATGGGTATGACACTCAAAACATGTTTAAAGGGTCATCCACATTTTAGGATTTTAGCTATAATTTTGCAATTTACATTTTTACATTCTGTTCAGCGAGTAGCACCTGGGTACGGTGGCAATGTGGGTGCCTCAGGGCGCCGCCATGTTGCAGGGTGTGGGCTACACCAGCGCGCCACCGGGAGTCTGAGGGACTACGGAATCAATAGGGGAGTCCCGGCCGGCACGACAGTCGACCCACCCACATAAACACTGGCACGCGTAGCACCTGTCTATAAACGGCGGGAGGGGGCAAGGGGATTAACTAATACGTAGAAAGTAAACTAACAAGAAATATGGAATTCCAATGAAATAAAATTTTTAAAGAGGGACACTAAATAACCGTTTCATCTACACATTCATTGACAGCCAACAAGAAACAGACCAATTACGATAGCAAGAAATAAGACACCCAAAACTATAGCACATAAAATTTACAAATCAGAGTAAGAATGTGTCAAATAAGAAACGTAGAAAAGCACCTAATATGTAATATACCTCAGGACAGTACATAAAATAACATGTTAACCGAGTGACACAAGTGTCGCATAGTTTCAAGATTTTATCGCCCAGTGGAGGTAGCTGGTGTCAGCAAGTTTTCAAGTACAAAATCGTTAATTTATTCAAAATTGAAAATTTGACCTCATGCAAATTATTATTCTTTTTAAGCTTCGTAAAAGTACAAACAAAGGATTCTTTATTTAAAGTTAGAATTAATGAGTTACTTTATTGTGATCAAGGTCAGGTGCGTATAGTGTAGGTTTGCACTTACCAGTGGTGTGTGTAACATACGGGATGGTGTGGCAAACAAAATGTTCTACAATAAAATCTCAATAATAGGAAAATAAGGCTTAATTCACGTTTTCAGGTTCAAAATATGAAATTTGTTCAGGAAAGGCCTTGAATCATTAATTTAAATAGGGAGGTTCCGGTATTCAATTTAACTCCTGGACCGTATGCAATCCACCCCGTCTATGTCACCAAGTGATAATATGTTAAAATACACTTTGCCTCGGGAGATAAAAAAAAGAAGATTTAAAAACAATATGTCAAAATATCAATTAAAAGATAAACAATAATTTGTCAGGAATGAAAAAAGTGTATACGACTTTTCTTATCAGTTGCTACTTAGCAATTGTCGTACTTAGTCCTTACTAAGGAGGAAGCCAAATAATAATAATAACATTTAATAAATAAAATTTATATCTCTACTCTGTGACAAGTTCCTACTGAAATAATACGAACTCTTTGTTTCTCGAATAGTAACATGTTTCTGTTCCCAATATCTTCATTGTCAACGAACACAAATCTCACCGTATCAATTTATATCATACAATACATTTTAGGGACTGACCGAGAATACCTCGAACACAAAAGTTGTGAATTTTAGTTACGTTCACTGTTTTTCATCGTAAACAACGTCCTACGCAGTAACTGGCTCCTCCCTATGTAATGCTCTACAAAGAGGTAGAGCATAAATCATCATACAATCACCACACCCCAAACAAGACAAGTTAATTTGTTTGTGGGACACCAGAAGCATAAATCTCAAACAAGTGTTTTACTTAGCCCTCTACTCTTCTTGATTAGCTGGACACTTTGAAAAATTAACTTTTTACTGCTGGAGCAAGCTAATAGGCTACGTAGCTACTTTGTGTTCCGTTGGCTTTGCCAAGCAGAACAGTAAATCACTGATAATTGTACATTCTCTACGGGTCTGTGACTTTTCTTCTTCGAAAGAGCAATGGAATGTTAACAATACTGCAGGTTAATACAAAACTGTGAAAAAATATAATCCTTGCAATTGTTTTTGTTTTGTTGTTTTTTAAGCCCACTTCTTTACAATTAATATTGATGGCCTAACTATAAAACCTAACAGGAAATTGGGACTTATTTGAAAAGGCCTATTTTATATTTAACGTTTTTCTAACTGAGTAACAACATATGAAAGAGTATGATTTTAAGTTACCAACAATACTAATAACACTAAATAATAATATTCATAAAAAAGATTATCAAGGCATTTGTACATTTTTATAAAGTACTCCTCAATTAATTATAAAACAGCTTTGTCCCAGAATCAAATTCTTGGCTTCTATTTAATATTTTTATATATACTTATTTACTTCAATTGTTTGTGGTAATTTTGAATTAAAAACTATTAGCAATAAAAGTACAATCTTTTTATAAAATGCTGTTCTATAAGAATTTTTACAGATACAGTACAATAATTTTCATTCTAGGTTTTGTTCTATCATTTTATCTCATACATTTTGTTTAGCTATATAAGTGATTTTAAATACATAAAATGTTATAATATGTAAATATGTTTTCTGTACGATTCGTTTATGTTTTTGCGTATTGTTAATTTTTTATTTAGCTTTGATTACGGATTTTTAGAATTGCGCGTATTTTTTACGTGCTGCTCCATTTGTAAAACATCTTATTGTAGGCCTACAGGGTAGAACAAAATTGAAACGCTTTCACAACAACGTTATTTTTTCCATAGATAATTTGATCATTTAATTTCTTTTAATAATTGTGTTCCATAAATAATAATTTTTGATCAGAATAATTTACTTGAACACGTTAAATAGCGGAGAAATAATATTGTTCAAATTTGTTACTTTTAAATTCAAATGGCCACTACTCTGAAAAGGATATATCTTTCGAATTCCGGTTTGCGGCAAATAATTTCTTTTGAATAGACCTTTTATTTGATACTAAACTTGACCTAGGTTTACATTGAAGATTTTCGTTCAACTCCTCGTCCCCCTTAAAAGGAAATGTCGCTGATGGCGTCAAAAACTGTGTAACCATGATGATGTACAAGATTTCA
Source organism: Stictocephala bisonia (assembly GCA_035578905.1). Taxonomy (NCBI): domain Eukaryota; kingdom Metazoa; phylum Arthropoda; class Insecta; order Hemiptera; family Membracidae; genus Stictocephala; species Stictocephala bisonia. The sequence goes on along the minus strand of JAQJVL010000214.1, from coordinate 105,475 downwards.
CATGTACAAGTGAAGTTATGCAAAAGTTTTGAAATCGTTTCCACATTTTTTCCATCTTGTATAATATAAGAATTTTCTAGATCTATCTGCATCGCTAATAGAATGGTAAATGTAAACACTTTGATTTTAGAATTGTTTTCGTAAAAACGGGACTATATCGTTGTTTCAAAAATCTTGTCCACCCTACCCTCCATGTACATGTCCACAGAACTAACCCTCTTCCTTACCCGTGACCGACCATGTCGCTGTGTTGACAAATTTACTGTAGGCGTGAAGGGCGAACGAAATTTACGGCCATTCTCACACCAGATGTATTTTCACAGAAGTGGGAATCCACCCAGACAGACCCGAGCCCAAGAACATACAAAAAATGGAACTATTCGAGTAGGTATTTGAAATTAGACTAGTATTTTTTCAAATAACTTTTTATTGCTGTGTTTTTAGACATTTTAATTGAGCACATAAGCTATCAATAGCTCAAATCAATGGTGACTTGGAATTAATAATATCCAGTTTTGAGGCATGTGCCTGCCTCCTTTACACCTGAGGTTAATGCAAATAATGTCATAAGATTACAGATGAATTCATTTCTACTAGGCCGACGCAATTCTTAAAATTCTAATATTTACTAATATAGTTGTGAGTTCACAACTTCGGTAGGAACAGTCTAAGAAAATATTTAAAAAGTACATGACTAGATCTTATCGGTTACTGAGTTTATAATTACTGGATATTATAAGTTACTGAGTTATTGATAACTGGATCTTATCTTACTGAGTTCTTGATGATTTCATCTAAGCAATTACTTAGTTCAAAGTAACTGAATCTGGTCAATTACTGATTTTTTGATGACAGTATCTTATCTGTTAATGAGTTATTGATAACTGGATCTTATCTCATTGTTTCTTGATGGTTGAATCCAATCAAGTACTTAGTTCAAGGTCACTGAATCTTATATATTACTGAGTTCTTGATGCCTGGATCTTATCAGTTAGTGAGTTCTTGATGATTGGATATTATAGGTTACTGAGTTAATGATCCTCAGCTTATATTTTTATCAAGTCTAAGAATCTTTTTTTCCATTAATGAATTTAATAATTTATTTTAAACAGACAATAAAACAAACATAAACATGATACAAGAGTTTGGCTAGTTTAATTTTTGTTGTGAAACGTTTGAGGAAATATCTATTATCTCTGGCATTAGCCCATTGCTTTGCACCTCCCAAAAGTAGACTTATCAGTTTTTCTAGACAGACAACAAAACGTTGTTATCTAGGAGAACGGCAGAAGGCTTAGATTTTACATAGATTTGATGGTTTAGAGAGGACCACGGAGAGAAGGTTAAGCAAGCGTAGAGAACCACCCATTAGCGAATCAAGTGCTGTCGGCTAGTTATAATGTAAGCTCAAAATATACACAGTGGTTGATTTCGGTAAAGCGCGTTTACTCTTCCTCAATCCACAGAGATTCACAAAATAATCTATAAATAAAGGTTAAATGTTTGTTATAGAGTTGTTGGAATAAATTACAATAAGTTTTTAGTTCACTGTCAAAATACTTTTTATTCTTAATTACTAACTACTATTCATGAATAACATTTAATTTAATTGGCTAAATATAATAAACTATTGAATATATTTTATTCTGTGCATACTGAAATGCGACTTCATTTACTGCATGAAGTTAATCAAACTGCCACAACAAATGTTTTCGTAAACACATACGTACGTTGATGATTAAGGTGGCCATTTACCAAACTGCCATGTCACCGCTGGCAAATCGACAGCATTACACTCTTACCGTCTTTGGGCTAAAACTTGCTGTTCCATTCCAACTAAACGGTTCGTGTTTATTATTATGAGTTATAGTGAATACTGTATGATTACGAAAAGTCCGATCTAGTGGACCATTAGATGATATTATTACTTTAAAATTTAAAATCGTCAAGAATGACATTTAAATTTTCACATATTTAACTGTGACAGATATCGTCTTATATCCTCTAGAATAGTTCTTCATCAGTCAAATAAATATTCAAATATCGCGATATGATCAGTATTACGGACCGAATCGTTGAAATGGAAACCCAGTTTTTGGCGTTTCGCGTAAAAGGAAATGGTCTCGAGAAAGATTCTCCTTTCAGGGCAAATTATTTTATTTCTCATTAATGCCTTTTAGGGCATTTAGCATATTTTATAGCGTTTCTTATAAAATTCAAATACATGTAGACCATTGTTTAATTTAACAACAATGCTTACACGAGAATTATCCTTCTACCCGACCAAACCACAGTGTACTCCATGGCAATGCATCAGCATGCTTTGTTCCTTTGATTGAAGTGGTTGCACAGATAACACTGTGTGCGTGTTAAACAACAGTAATTCACTGGTGATTGAGATCAGAGGTTTAGCTCGCCCCCCTCCATCGCTGATAACACAGTCAATGGTTAGCTAGCGTTTTTAAGGCGTAAAGTCCAGAGTGCTATGACTATTTCCAACGGCCATTACATATTGGAGATAATTAATTGATCAATTCGTCATATATAAAAGTCGGAAATAAGAACTAACAATTCTATTTATACTATTTTTTTTATACAAGGTCCATATCTCAAGGCAACTATCTGATTTCCACAATCAAACACGAATTCAATGCAAAGTTACATTAACTTCATGAAAGTCAATGTAAGGTTTCAAAATTAAGTAAGCAAAAATAACTTTTATTTGCTGTTCTTTAAAGGAATCAACTGTAATGTTATGGAATCGACTGGTATTGTAAGAATATCAAATGGTTTTTAATGCAATCGACTGGTTTTGTAAAGTTATGGACAAATTTTGTTAGATAATGGTCAGGATTTGTAAGAGAATCGTTGGTTTTGTAAGGAGACTAACTGGTTTTTTTAAGGGTGTCAGCTGGTTTCAGAAGGAGATCGACTGGTTATGTAAGTAAATAGTTTGTCTTTAGAATTCAAGAAATTGTATTTAAGGGAATAGGTCACAGTTCTACATAGATTGCACGCCATGTCTTATTTTATATACTATGTTAACGTTAAGATGCCTTAGAAACGGACGCAGCTGAAGATATCCCCATGACTAACCTTGGGGATCCCACGAAAGTGTTGGGTGTCCAAATTGTGTGGGAGTCGGAAGGGTGGAAGTGGCAGGAGGGAGGGAGGTCTGTGGTGACAGTTATGTAGCCTCCAACAGTGTTGTCAGATCGGTATTCCCATCCTCAGCTTAGAAACACCTACAGAAAATGTATCAACCAGAAGGATAATAAATACAATTTTATTTATTTACATGTTCAGATTATTATCCAAATATAAGACACCGTCAAAACTGTTGTGTATTTTAAAGGCGAATATGAATGAATGTAGCCTTGTTACTAAGGTTAACTGTTCCGTAGTAAGAGCCATTTATTTATAGCACAATGTCCTGGACAACTAACGGACCTACAACCTACAGATTTAGTTGGAATCACACATTTTTGCTCTGATTGTATGGCTAATTGCAAACATGACTCAGTTGAGTATACACAACATCCGGAACCTACCACCCAAAACTTCCTTAGTAGTATCCACGTCAATGGTACCATTGAGGAAACGATGTGTCGGTTTCCTCAGATCGGGAGGTAGAGCATATTTTATACTCTTGTGTTAAGATCTATAAAACATATGTTTATCATAAAATAATCCCGGCAAACTTGGTACCAATCGACGCAGAATGTTCCGTTTTATAAATTTCATATTTTTAATAATTTTTTTATGCAATTTTATAAACGTAAGAACATGTGCAACAACAAACTTTCGCTCAATTCCCGCCTGGCGGAAGTCGAGAGCGGGAAAAATGGCCGATGTTTGTCGCATGACTGAAGAATAACCAAAAAACGGAATAGGGCGTAGTAAATTTCAGTCTACAGAGAATGAAATGCTCTATCCAACAATACAATGCAATGTTTTAGCTTCATTGGGTATTTTACGAAAAATGTTGTTTTTTTGCGTTTTCCATAAGCGAGGAAAGGCATAATTTATGCTATTGATAAAAGTTGTTGATCAAACTTTATTTTTGGCTGTAATCTAATAATTCTTGTATATTTATATTCAAACATATGTCATCTATCAAGTTTTAACCTATAAAAATCTTTAACATTATTTTATATTTTTTATTATGATTAGCCTACAATGTGCAACATTTTTCAAGTGCGGTTACACAATTTGCACACGCTGACTTATGGTGTTATAAGTTTTATACTTTTTTGAATATTTTCATATATTTTACATTTCCTTGGAGCTAAAAGATTTTTATAATAAAGTACATGTAGCAAAAAGTTATAAAAAATCATGCATACTCCTTATTTTTTAATTATGTAATTTTTCACTGAAACCTTTTGTTTCCACGGTAACATTTTTATATTTCTCAATTAACACAAAAATATGTTTTAGGGTACAGTATGACAATTATTCCTGAACAATTTTTTTGTCTATTCAATGCTGATTTTTTTGAATTTTTACATGTACTATTTGATTACCTACAATGATCATAATGTAACTTTGCACATATTTTCATTTTTGCGTTTTATGAAAACAAAATATTTCTAAAAAGACCCCCTTGTAGTTTATCTAAAATATAACAACATATCATTATAGTGAACTAAATTCTAAAAACATTGGCTATCTTGGAATTATTTACAAACAATTTGTTGTACCCCTAATTAGCATTCAAAGTTATATTTTCTGTTCAATATGTTCAAATGTTTTAAATCTTTTTCTTGATAATAATTATTTACTAAAATGTTAGGTGAGTTTTGATAGTATTCCGTAATTGTACAGTTCTTGAGAAGAAAAGCAATATGTTAAAATGTACATTTGAAGCATATTTAGTATTTTTTATAATTTTACAAAAAAAGGATATGGTACTGGTATTTTGGGAGTTTAACATTGTTGCCGATCTAGGGAAGACGACAGAAAACAGAACCTATTGCCTACAGTCTATACAACACTTTTTCCCAAGTATTTGGATTACAACACTGCACCTCTAGTGCCGATTGAATGTGCCAATAGAAAATAACAATGATGTATGTATAAAACTTCAACGATTTTGTATAAGCCAATCATAATAGTTTATGCTAATTATATCGCATATTATGTTTAAATGCATGAGCACAAAATATTTAATGTATAATTGTATGTAAGACTGTTGTTTTTATTTCGTTATTTATTTATATTATTATTTATAAAAATAAATTTTAACTAATAGGTGCTCAACAGGTTTAACTGACTATGCCAAATTCTTAGGTACATAATAAAAGTAAAGACCACACAGCACAACTGTATTATATTTATAAGTAGACAATGTAAAAACAACTATAACGTTCGATTTTGGCTAACCACGTGTACCTTCCTCAGACCAGAGGGATTTACAAAGGAGTATAACCAACACGCAGTATGCTAATTGAGAAAATATTGATAAATATTTCACGTTAAAAACCCAAAATTATTTGGGAAAGATTTAGAAAGAATAATAATTCAGTACATAAAACTATCGTGCCTGAAGAATACAAAGTCACGCGAGTACCTCGATTGCATCATGGAGTTGCAGGCGTCACTCGCGCGGGAAGTAATGTATTGAAACTTTGTATCATTCTGTTAGCGAATAAAAGTCAGGTTTTTGCTGTTGCTAAAGTAAACAACGCGGACGAATGCAGACAAAACACAGCTGTTGCCTCCACTATTTGTCATTTTTCACCAGCCATTTTGTTTTATTTGCTTTATATTGTTTGTCTTAGCATTGTATTTTCTGTGTACACTTTGCAGTGAACCGCTCGTTTACACAAGATATACTGTATAAAAAATCCTATAGATCCAAGCTGTAGAACATTATTTTAATTTTTTTACCAGTGTTCATATTGGTTTAATCAAACTTCTTTTGTACATTTTAGTTAGTTGAATGGCGCATTACAAAAGCGACAATATTATAATTGAACCACCTCCCTCGTTACACATCAAACATAAACGACGAAAAATACTTTACTTGAAATGTATTAACCTACATAAAGTAAATCGATAATTTACTACATTGCTGTAAATGGAGGAAGTGAACGCATCTTTAGTATAATTTTAACTGGTATAAAAAGGAGTCAAGAGGTTTTAATCAAATAAAATTGCTATAATCATTAGAAAAATAATTAATAAATATAAGTGACTGATAGATTTGGTTAAATAAAACGTTTCAGTGTTTCTCGTGGTATGCACAGACAGAGAATATCAGTTACTAATATAATAGACAATGTTCGAACGCCATGGATAGAAAGCTTGTTAATTTTTAACACTCATTTTCAGTAAGAAATATAAATTTATCAAGCAGAATTGATTTGGGTTGAGATAATTACTTGCTAGTCAAGACACAGAAAATTCAATCCTTCAGTTACTTTACATTTTTAAACTTCACTCTGAAGTTCACATAGGCCTGTTGGTGAACATTATTCAATGGGTGAATTACCGAAAGGCAACTCAGCTGTGAATTCGAGCCTTGGACATTACAATCAGAAGCCTTACCCATAATCTACCAAACCAGCAAACATAGTTAATAAGAAAACTTATTTATTTCATTTGATTGTGCAAATAAACTGCATGATCTTAAACACATCCCAAACCCAGAATATACCAATTCTCTTCACGTATCTAAGCATATTAGCAAGTGTGAAGCCATGCTGCCGAAGTAGTGGTTGGTCCTGCGTACGACGGATGGCGACGGAAGCGCTGGACAACCTTAGATGAATTATGCAGCAGGTAGACAATGGTACATCTGCCGGCCTCCAGGCCTGGTAGTGGTCTGCGGGGGGTGGTGGAGCCATGTGTCGGTCGGTGGCCATGAGTCATCGTTGGATGTCTCTTGGGTCGTTGGGAGATCGACAATAACAATGCCAGAGTTGCGGAAGAAGATTGTAAGTCTTCCACAGAATATCATTGAAAGTGTTCTAATAAAAATAATCAAAGAGTCGTCAGAGTATCAACAGCGTAATTGGTTTGGCCACAGAGAAAAAAGACAGAGGTGGCTTTCTTAAAGCCACAGAAACCGAATCAGCAGCCGTTATAAACATTGGAACTAATAAGGTTTCATAACAATAAGTATCATCTTGAAGACCCTGCCATCTCAAGACATACTAAAGAAATAACTACTCGACACATATTTAGAGCACTATTGGATGCGGTCTCTGTTTATATATTCTCTGTGGTCCACTTAAGAGGACCGAGCACAGAACCTAACGCCTACAATCTCCACAACACTTTTTCCCCAATAACTAGGTTACTATTGCCAACTATGATAATTTATTAAAATATTAAAGCTGCATTGATGGAAGGAACGAACTAATGAAAAGAGGATTTATTTAAAAAAAAAGTAAATTACATTACTATTGATTTGGAACAAAAAGTAAACAATAAGATTATGACATATATAGCAGTAAATTATATAATTATGAGTAACACGCAATTATTGAGAATGGCTTATAACGATCTTATATATGGATATTATAACGATCTTATAACACCTGTCGTATGGAATTACGTTGTGGTGGGGTTGTGCAAGATTTAACTTTTTGAGATGTTTTATTATACAATAAAAGGCTGTGAGAACTATTGCAAAATTGGGATTTAGAGATTCTTGCAGAAAAAGTTTTAAAATGTTAAACATGCAAACACTTCCGTCCCTTTATATGTTTGAAACAGTTCGATACTGTCAAAATAAATATACATTAATAACAAGGGGAAGGGACGTGCATGATCACAACACCAGAGGGTGGAACATGCTCAGAACCGGATAGCATAGGCTCCGGGCTTACGAAGCACTGCCGTCCGAAGTAGGGGACAAGCTGATCAACGCGTTACCGGAAGATATAAGAGGCGACCCCAACGAAACATTGTTTGAGGGGAAATTACGGCGCTTTTTCGTTAACGGAGCTTTCTTTAGCGTATCGGAGTTTTTGGAGATGACTGCGCACTAAAAGGACTCCTGTGTAGGCTATTACATATATATATATATATATATATATATATATATATATATATATATATATATATATATATATGTATATATGTATATATTTGTTTTAATCTAGTTATTTGTTAAACTTTTACTTCATTTTGACGCAAGCTATACAACAATGTATTGTGTTTATGGCAATAAAGAATATTATTATTATTATAATTAAAACTGAAATAAAAGTAATTTATCGCCGTTTCTAATAAGTATGAAATAGAGGCCTACATGAGCAGAAACCGGGATTGTTATAAAAACTTGGGGAAAAATCAGAGTGGAACGAAAAGTCAATGATTATGGTGTTAATACATGAATAAGCTGTTGTTCGCTGGACACAATACACACAGATAAGGCTGCTGCTGGCGGGAAAGTCGCTCAAAGATCATCAGTCTCAGCCCTTTCCATGCCTATATAATATAGTTAAGTCTTTTACACAAACTTTAAAGTTGTGAATACACTGTGAGCTTTGCAACGATTATAATGCAACTACAGTATTAAAACTTCGACATAAAAAGGAGGACACCCAGAGAGCATGTTAAAACATAGAACAGTTTTAATTAAATACTGACAGCTGTGTTATAGGATTGAAAGGGAGGGCGGGGCAATGTAATAACATGAATACACGCGCATTGCAGTATTCATTACAAGTACGCTGAATGTACGTTACTGCTATGACGTTGTTATGAATAAAACATTAAATTGCATACAAATATATTAAAATGTTCCGAATCAAATGAACTATTTAACATATACATCACCCAGCTCTAGAGGAAGGGTCATAAACAAACAAAATTTCGGTGGAAAGCCATTGAATGGATTATTTATTTCAGAGCTGCCATTTGATATTTAACACTACGTACAAATTATGATTTCAATTTGTCTATATTTTGCATTTAGTTTTTTTAACTTATTTGATTATCATCACAAAATAGTACAATATTCAGATATCTACTACCTTTGATTAGGATTGTGGACTTCTTGGTGAAACCAAATTATGTTTTTATTCAAACCTCACTAAGATAACAGGGTTGATCAAATAAAACCAAATAAACAACCTTTTCCTGATCTTGTTGGCGTCGAGGTTACTCACCTGACATAAGCTTCTGCTCATGTGAATGATCGTTAAGACATACGCCAACTAGGAGGAACGTTCTAGACTCTTTTTCCCACTCTGAACATAGGCCAGTACTGATTTCATTTGGGATCCAAATTCTCATGATTCGATATTTTCCAAGGCCTATATTTAATGTTAATAAAGCACACTGGGAGGTCTTTACCATCAGATTTGATCATCATCAGATTCATTCCTCCTACAATAATTATGATCGTTTCCTATGTCTCGTCTTGTCCTTCTCTAAAGCTGTACAGAGGGGATACAGAAAGGAGTATATACCAGGATGGAGTAAGGACTCTGATGACATTTACAAATACTTTAGTCACCAAAATATCCAACAAAGCTAATCAGCTGCTGTTCTATATAGACACTTCCAATAGAGGAAAATTGGTTGAATTTGTTTAAAATCTAAATTTCACCCTCATCAGTAGAATTAAGGGTGATCACCTTACAGAAAAATCTCTACTGATAAATCTCCAAACCAAAGATAAATGGTCCACCCGAAGGCCCCTATATAGCTAAACGGATAGTCACCTTATCAAATTCAGCCCACCATCCTTCTTTCACACATGTCCTTTACGAGTTAAATGAAATAAAAAAAGAGCCAACTGGCACCCCTGGAAGGCTCCGTAAATCACGGAGGAAGAGTTAGACAAGGTGATTTCCACTATTCCAGCAAAGAAAGCAGTCGGTATTGACGGTATCTTTTCGGTATTTCTGTTGTATGTTGGTAACACAGTGAAACAATGGATTGCAATAAGACACTAGCTACAGACAATAAGCTTCAAGTATTTAAGCAATCAAAAGATCCCGATTGAATGGGAAGTTATGCCCTATATATGTACTTAGTGCTGCTGGAAAGACTGTTATACAATAGAATATCACCCATTCTTGATTATGATGTTCCAATTGAGCAGGCTGGTTTTCACCATGGCCGAAGTTTTAGTGACCAGTTCTAGCTATTACATCATTGACCGAGAATTGGTTTAAAAATAATTTGAAATCATCTGCAGCTTTTGTGCTATTTCATCGGCTTATGACACATTATGGAACAAATTTTGTTGATGAAGTTCTACCTCCTCTTTCCCTGTCCCATTATTTTGCGAATTTTGGAGTGAATGCTCAGTGCCAGGCTGATATAGGTCTATCCCGATCGTGTGGAAAGCACTTTTAGACAGCTGAAGGATGGTCAGCCACAGGGGTCTGTACTTGCTCCAATGTTTTTCAACGTATATACCGCTGACATACCAATCACAAAGTGTATAAAATTTATATATGCAGATGATATTGCCTTAGCTTACCAAACCAAGCACTTCACAGCTACTAAAGAAACACTGACAAGTAACCTTGCAGAACTACAAAATATTTTAGAACATAGAAGCAAGATCCCAACCCATCTAAAACTGAAGTGGACTTGCTTCCACCTAATTAACTGACTAGCTAATCGAACATTGAACATCTTTCTAAATAGTGTAAAACTACATCACTACCTGGATAGAGGATACACTACCTGTAAGTAACGTTAGATCTATCACTAACGTTTAAAAACCATCTTCAAAAAACAGCAGCTAAAATCAAAATCAGGACAAATATACTACATCATATTACTGAACCAACTTGAGGAGCCAACGCACACGTCCTGCGCACAACTGCTTTGTCACTGGTCTATTAAGCTGCTGAATACAGTGCTTCCGTATGGCTAAATAGCGAACGCACTAAAGCGACAGATGTTCTACTTAATAGGGTCATGAAAGCTATTAGTGGTACTCTCATGGCAACTTCACTTCCTTGGCTTCCGCTGCTGAGGGATATAACTCCTTAATATATATGTTGTCAGAAGATAATACTTAAAGTATTCAGTAAGACCTTGAATGCCCCGCACCTCCCCATTACACAGGATCTCCTATGTCTTAATATATATATGTTGTCAGAAGATAATACTTAAAGTATTCAGTAAGACCTTGAATGCCCTGCACCTCCCCATTACACAGGATCTCCTATGTCTTAATATATATATGTTGTCAGAAGATAATACTTAAAGTAATCAGTAAGACCTTGAATGCCCCGCACCTCCCCATTACACAGGATCTCCTATGTCTTAATATATATGTTGTCAGAAGATAATACTTAAAGTAATCAGTAAGACCTTGAATGCCCCGCACCTTCCCATTACACAGGATCTCCTATGTCTTAATATATATATGTTGTCAGAAGATAATACTTAAAGTATTCAGTAAGACCTTGAATGCCCCGCACCTCCCCATTACACAGGATCTCCTATGTCTTAATATATATATGTTGTCAGAAGATAATACTTAAAGTATTCAGTAAGACCTTGAATGCCCCGCACCTCCCCATTACACAGGATCTCCTATGTCTTAATATATATGTTGTCAGAAGATAATACTTAAAGTATTCAGTAAGACCTTGAATGCCCCGCACCTCCCCATTACACAGTATCTCCTACGTCTGAATATATATATATGTTGTCAGAAGATAATACTTAAAGTATTCAGTAAGACCTTGAATGCCCCGCACCTCCCCATTACACAGGATCTCCTATGTCTTAATATATATATGTTGTCAGAAGATAATACTTAAAGTATTCAGTAAGACCTTGAATGCCCCGCACCTCCCCATTACACAGGATCTCCTATGTCTTAATATATATATATGTTGTCAGAAGATAATACTTAAAGTATTCAGTAAGACCTTGAATGCCCCGCACCTCCCCATTACACAGGATCTCCTATGTCTTAATATATATGTTGTCAGAAGATAATACTTAAAGTATTCAGTAAGACCTTGAATGCCCCGCACCTCCCCATTACACAGGATCTCCTATGTCTTAATATATATGTTGTCAGTAATACTTAAAGTAATCAGTAAGACCTTGAATGCCCCGCACCTCCCCATTACACAGGATCTCCTATGTCTTAATATATATATGTTGTCAGAAGATAATACTTAAAGTATTCAGTAAGACCTTGAATGCCCCGCACCTCCCCATTACACAGGTTCTCCTATGTCTTAATATATATATGTTGTCAGAAGATAATACTTAAAGTAATCAGTAAGACCTTGAATGCCCCGCACCTCCCCATTACACAGGATCTCCTATGTCTTAATATATATATGTTGTCAGAAGATAATACTTAAAGTATTCAGTAAGACCTTGAATGCCCCGCACCTCCCCATTACACAGGATCTCCTATGTCTTCATATATATGTTGTCAGAAGATAATACTTAAAGTATTCAGTAAGACATTGAATGCCCCGCACCTCCCCATTACACAGGATCTCCTACGTCTGAATATATATATGTTGTCAGAAGATAATACTTAAAGTATTCAGTAAGACCTTGAATGCCCCGCACCTCCCCATTACACAGGATCTCCTACGTCTGAATATATATATGTTGTCAGAAGATAATACTTAAAGTATTCAGTAAGACCTTGAATGCCCCGCACCTCCCCATTACACAGGATCTCCTATGTCTTAATATATATATGTTGTCAGAAGATAATACTTAAAGTATTCAGTAAGACCTTGAATGCCCCGCACCTCCCCATTACACAGGATCTCCTACGTCTGAATATATATATGTTGTCAGAAGATAATACTTAAAGTATTCAGTAAGACCTTGAATGCCCCGCACCTCCCCATTACACAGGATCTCCTATGTCTTAATATATATATGTTGTCAGAAGATAATACTTAAAGTAATCAGTAAGACCTTGAATGCCCCGCACCTCCCCATTACACAGGATCTCCTATGTCTTAATATATATATATGTTGTCAGAAGATAATACTTAAAGTATTCAGTAAGACCTTGAATGCCCCGCACCTCCCCATTACACAGGATCTCCTATGTCTTAATATATATATATGTTGTCAGAAGATAATACTTAAAGTATTCAGTAAGACCTTGAATGCCCCGCACCTCCCCATTACACAGGATCTCCTATGTCTTAATATATATATGTTGTCAGAAGATAATACTTAAAGTATTCAGTAAGACCTTGAATGCCCCGCACCTCCCCATTACACAGGATCTCCTATGTCTTAATATATATATGTTGTCAGAAGATAATACTTAAAGTATTCAGTAAGACCTTGAATGCCCCGCACCTCCCTATTACACAGGATCTCCTATGTCTTAATATATATATGTTGTCAGAAGATAATACTTAAAGTAATCAGTAAGACCTTGAATGCCCCGCACCTCCCCATTACACAGGATCTCCTATGTCTTAATATATATATATATGTTGTCAGAAGATAATACTTAAAGTATTCAGTAAGACCTTGAATGCCCCACACCTCCCCATTACACAGGATCTCCTACGTCTGAATATATATGTTGTCAGAAGATAATACTTAAAGTAATCAGTAATACCTTGAATGCCCCACACCTCCCCATTACACAGGATCTCCTACGTCTGAATATATATGTTGTCAGAAGATAATACTTAAAGTATTCAGTAAGACCTTGAATGCCCCGCACCTACCCATTACACAGGATCTCCTATGTCTTAATATATATGTTGTCAGAAGATAATACTTAAAGTATTCAGTAAGACCTTGAATGCCCCGCACCTACCCATTACACAGGATCTCCTACGTCTTAATATATATGTTGTCAGAAGATAATACTTAAAGTATTCAGTAAGACCTTGAATGCCCCGCACCTCCCCATTACACAGGATCTCCTACGTCTTAATATATATGTTGTCAGAAGATAATACTTAAAGTATTCAGTAAGACCTTGAATGCCCCGCACCTACCCATTACACAGGATCTCCTACGTCTAAATATATATGTTGTCAGAAGATAATACTTAAAGTATTCAGTAAGACCTTGAATGCCCCACACCTCCCCATTACACAGGATCTCCTACGTCTGAATGGTCGCTTAAAATCTCGAATCCCACCTCTACGCACTGCTTTCCAATCGAGCAGATAAAATTTCTCGCCCAATAGTAGCTGCGATATAGCGTGGAACAGTCTTGATAGACGAAATAAGTTCCTTATCATCAATCCGTCAAGACCTGAGGGTGGGATGAATCTCCCTCGTAGGGAATGAACACTGTTGAATCGCTCCCGAACTGGCGTAGGGAATTCACCCACTGGAAGTAGAAATATAAATGGAAATTGACATTAGATCAATCATGTGATTGCGGAGATTCAATCCAAACAATTGATCACATAGTTTCAGAGTGCCCCCTGCGCTTGTTTACGTAGGGATTAGCTAACGCAAACAGAATAAGTGAAGCAGGTCTTAAATGGCTTGATGGATCGGATCGGAGCATTGTGACAGGAGATCACTAGATATATTTATTAATATAACATGATACTTATTAGGGGTTAAATTTACTGATTAAAGATTTCCTCAGGTATGGGCGTAAATAAAAATCCACAATCATCAGCGCCATGATATCCAGTATGAGAGACCAAAAAGGAAACCGATTCGCAATAATGACTCCTTAAAGAGAGATCCCATTTTCCATCTTAATCAAAATAGTTCCTATGGATGCCTTAGCCACTGGGCTGCGTCAATAGTGTTTTGTCCTGGAATTTTTCAATTTTTGTCAGTTAAAATGGGCCTGCAAGCATGTGCGTGAACTTTGTTGAACCTTGGAAATAGCATAACGCAGTCCGAAGCATTAGCCAATGAGTGTGATGTCCTAACCAATACTTTATCTTTCTAACATAAAACAAAATTTGAAGGGAAATTAGATTTTTCCATATTAGTTATATTTTTGGCCCCTCAAACACAATAATTATACATTGTGGTAAATATGTATTGCAAATGAGCTTATAAATGAATTAGTGTAATCTTCGTTACTAGCTAATGTGAACTGTTACTTAAAAAGGCTAATTCATTAACACCAAATAAGGCAACTAAGAAACATAAATTAACATTATAGTGGAATCCGAATCACATATTATTGATTTGCTGTTTTGCTATCAAGCTTAAAAAGATATTGCCTCCAAACAATACTCTAACATTTTGGAAATATTCCGATCTTGGCAACATTCTGAACAATACTTTACCACTCAGTACAAAGATCCTAGACCTCTCCAGTAGAATTCTACAACCTCTGAGTCGTATATCAGAACGTATAACTTACAATATCTACAATACTTAGCCTATAAGTACCTGGGTTTCACCACTACACCAAATCACACAGATAATGTATTCTCTTCTCTGTGGCCAAAGTAAAAGATTATTGGTCGTTAAGATAAACTATACATAACCTATATTTTTAAAGTCCGTTCACACTAATTTAAAACTACGTTAAAACTGTGCAAGATACGAAATT